>PVJI01006812.1:0-83194 GCA_004026765.1 Micronycteris hirsuta | reverse complement strand
GGGGTGCTCAGAGGGACTGGGGGCTTCCTGATGGTCAGCTTCGACTGAGACCAACCAGACACCCCAGTTCCAGGTTTCAGGACCCAGCTCCTCAACTGTTGCCCTGCCTTTCACGTGAGAAACATGGAGAGGCTGGGAATTCCAATGACACTGGGATTCTGTCACACACACAATTACATGTTGTTATTTGATTTTCAGCGCTGTCAGCCCTGCAGATACAGGAAGTAAGGGAATCTTTAGAGCAGGGGTGTCAAACTCATTTTCATTGGGGGTGATCAACGGTGATCACATCAGCCTTGCAGGTTGCCTTTAAAGGGCCAGAAGTAATTTCAACTCCTTAACAGTTAGGGAGTAGTGACATTTATACAGTCCTAAAATTATTTTGGCACCAATTGGCCGCCAGTGAAAGTGAGTTTGACACCCCTGCTTTAGAATACACAGTGCTTTACAGAGATGCCAAGCATTGTCTCAGTCACTCCTCACCAACTGTTAAAGTGTGCATGCACACACACTCAAATGGTAAATAGAATCACCATATGACCCGGCAATTCCAAGTCTAGGTTTATATACACCTGAGAAGTGAAAATACATTGGGTTGGCCAGAAAGTTCTAGTTTTTTCTGTATGATGGCTTTAGTACTGCTTAGTTGTCTTTAACTTCATTTTAAACAATTTTGTTATTGTGACAGCTGTTATATCAGTGTGCATTTTCAAAAACTTACCGAAATTGAATTTTTGTGCAGCCATTTTAATATTGAAGATGGAAGAAAACACATTTTTGGCATATTATCACTACATCAAGAAAGGTAAAAACACAACCGAAATGCAACAGATTTTGGCAGTGTATGGCGATGGTGCTATGACTGATCGAACATGTCAAAAGTGGTTTACACTTTCTTGGTACTATTGCCATTTTGGCCAAATAATTCTTTGCTGGGGGGTGTCTTCTACATTGTAAGCTGTTTAGCAGCACCCCTGGCCCCTACCCACTAGAAGCTGGTAGCGGGGGATAGCCAGCATACTCAAAATATCCAAATCAAGAGTTATTGGTGAAAATGAAAAATGTACCTTTTATTTTACAGAAAAAACTAAATGGACTTTTTGCCCAACCCAATACAAATGTTGTTAGCATTATTTACAATAGACAAAAAGTGAAAACAACTCAAATGTGCCTCAAGTGAACAGATAAAATGTGGTCTATACAAAGGGCTATTACATGGTCTTAAAAAGAAATTAAACCCTGGCTGGTGTGGCTCAGTGGACTGAGCACTGGCCCGTGAACCAAAAAGTCACTGGCCTGATTCCTAGTCAGGGGTACATGCCTGGGCTGGGGGGCCAGGGTCCCAGTGTGGAGTGTGTGAGGGACAAACGATCCATGTCTCTCTCACACATTGGTGTCTGTCTCCCTCCCTCTCTAAAAATAAAAATCTTTTAAAAAAATTATAAAGAAATTAAGTCCTGTCAGATGGTACAATGTGAACTTCAAGTGCATTATGGTAAGTGAAATAAGCCAGACACAAAAAGGCCACATAAATGTCCAGAATAGGCAAATCCACAGACAGAAAATACATGGATGGTTGCCAGGGGCTGGGCAGGTAAACGGAGAGTGACTAAGGGGTGCAGGGTTTCCTTGGGGTGACACAAATGTAAAATTGACCACAGCAACAGCTGCACAACTCAATGTTCTCACAGCACTGAAATGCGTACTTCCAACGCATGAAGTTGTATAGAGTGAGATGGTTAAGTGAAGTAAGAATCTTTTTTGCGTCTTTTCTAAACTTTCTACAATGACCCTTTATCAACTGTCATTTTTACTCAAAAAGTTTGGTATTTCTAATTTTTCTATTTTTGTTTGATATATTTTGTATTACTTACACCAACTTTTTGTTTTACAAAAAATGAAACTTTTTGAAATCTTATAAAATAAGCACAATATTCTGATTCTACAGGCCAGGAAACCAGCTCAGTGGTTTAAAAAGGAGAACGAGCAGGCCCCCAATGAAGATCGAGTGGAGCACCACGCTAGTTCTTCAGTCTCTACCTCACACTCTAGAGCAAAGGCCCCCGACGACCAGTTAATGAGGGCAATAAAAATAAGAGCCATGACATACGACACATGTGGTCAACTTTAATTTTCGTTTCGAAGTTCAAATCCTTCTTTATCTGGCTACTTTCCTCTTGTATTCCAGCCACGACTTACGTGCTTACAGCTGAAGTTAAGGAGTCAGCTCAGGGATGGCTCTTCAGGCCATACACTGTCCTCTAGTGGTACACCTGCTGCCCAGTATCCCTCCCCGGGTTTGCTGTTGGGGACATGGCTCTTTCTCCTTCGGGTTTAGATAGAAGCTCTTTCTTTACTGAGGACTTACTCCAGTAAAAACCAAATCACACATACAAGACACAAATGGAACAAAGCAGATGGTTTTTTAGATGCTTTATTAACTTTTAACTAGTATCTATAGTAAGTAAATATAATTGAGCTAGGTTTGGTCTAGTCACTGGGCAAATAAGACATTTCTGAGACCTCACAAAAGAGTGCAGTGTGGAGACTAGAACTAGTTGTGTCCTCTCTTCACAGACTCGTCACCACGAGCAGTGGAGGACATTCTCAGAGCTTTCACTGCTGCTCGATGCACCGTAAGAGAGATGACATTCCAGGACATCCGCAGTCACACAGTACCCAGGAAGCTGCAGGTAGGATGGCAGCACTTAGATGAGTGTTACAGTTGTATATGTAGTTATGGCTTAATGGGAGGGTAGTTAAATTTGCTTTTTAAAAGAACTAAGAACAAACAATATAGATTTAAATGGAAGTTTGTCAACAAGCATAAACACAGGGCTAGCCTTTTAAGATGGAAGCCAACAGCTATTCTAGTTTGTTAAAATACATTTCACGGCCCCTATAATGTGTTTGGCACTAATTCCAAACATATCCAGCAATTCACTCGACTTTCCACTGTGCGGCACTCCTTGCACTGCCAAGCGATAAACCAGGATGTCAGGCTCCATGGAAACAGCTGCACAGACGGCCTCCCCGATGCCACCTAGGGAAGCAAGGGATGTTAGGCTTTGTTTTGAAAGTGGCTAATCAGCCTTAATGCCCCATGACACACAGGCCTTTGAATTTGCTGGTTCTCAGAGAGAAAGATTTTCATTAGTATTGATTCATGGAAGCAATCATTCCCTGACTGGCCAGAAGAATTTTCTAAATTGCAGGTTTCCAAATTGCTCACAGCCTCACCTACAAGTAGGGGCTCTCTCAACTAGGGCTTCATGGATACAGGGCACTGTGGAGCTCAGATACTCAAAGCTGTCAGGAACCTCAAAACAATAAAAAGCAACAAATGAACTATAAAGCTAAGGGCAACTGGCAGGCCTGAGGTGACCCGCTTCAGAAGGGCCACTTGCAACATCGGCCCTCAGGTGGCAGGCACATGGGCAGTGAGCTGGTGCAAGTCCCCTGGGTCGACATGACAATTTCCCTACTGATAACGGGGGTCCTTGCGCCTGGACTGTTTGCACAATAAGGTGGTTTATGTGGAGCACCTGCTCTCCTTCAGGAGTGGGGCATCTTGTACGCGCCTGGCATAGGGGGCCCATGTGAGCAGCCCCCAATAAAACCTGGGACGCAGGTCTCAGGTGGGTTGATTCCCTGGTCTGCAGCGATACATTTTTCGCTGTTGAGGAGGGGAGAGTACTTGGCAGGCCCCTCATGGGATTGAGGGAGAGGGGAAGCCTAAGGCCGGGGTCTCCACCCCTGACCTGTGTCCTCTGTCCTTGCGGGTCCTGGAGGGTGCCCTCCCCTGTAATAAATCTCAGCCATGAAGGCACTGGGAGTGCTTCCAGGGACTCTCTGTGGATCTTGGGTATGCCCTTGAGGCCCCTTACCTGCCCAACCTGATGTTCCCAGGCCAAACACTGCCCAGCTTCCTTTCTCTGATACATACTTTTTCTGCATTCGCTGTGTTCTCTGATTGCAAGACACTATTCCCATTTTGGGGGGTGGGGGATGGAAACTATTAGTCATGCAAAACTCAAGAGCAACTGTGAAGCTCTTCATGAACCCTCCCTGTTCACAATGCCGAGGCCGAGTCAGACACTCCTTTGTGCTGCCACTGCACCACCCAGAGACCAGGGACCAGGCACCGTGCTGGGGACATACACATGAGTGTGGGCACAGCCCCACCCTTAGGGAGCCAGTGTTAGGTGGGCAAGAGACCCCTAAGCCGATACACCTGCAAGGAGCAGTAAGCGGTTGGGTAATTTGGAGATGATGCCCAGGAGCACGGGGTGCCTCCCAAGGAAACACAAACACATCCTGACAAAAGAGACTCTGAAAAAGACATACCTTCTGGGTGGTGATCCTCCACTGTGATAATTCGGCCACCTGTGCATTTTGCACTGGAGATGATGGTGGCAGCATCCAGGGGCTTAATGGTAAATAGGTCGATGACACGGATAGAAGTATCTGGAGAACAGCAATAACTAGCTTGGTACATGAAGCAGACTTAGAATAAAAAGACCAATTGGAGCACATGAGGCAGCCCGAGTCCTACCTCTCCCCAGCTGGAACTTAAACATTTAGGGGGGAAAAAACCCTTCCCCGGCTGGTGTGGCTCAGTGGATTTAGTGTGGGTCTGTGAACCGAAAGGTCCCCAGTTCAATTCCCAGTGAGGTCACATGCCTGGGTTGCAGGCCAGGGCTCCAGTAAGGGGCACTTGAGAGGTAACCACATATTAATGTTTCTCTCCCTCCCTTCCCCTCTGTCTAGAAATAAATAAAACCTTAAAAAAACAAAAACAACAACAACAAAAAAACCCCTGACCTTCTTTGGAAAGATGATCAGCAGCTGCTAGGACTTCATGCAGAGTAACTCCAGCTCCAATAACTGTGACCTTGTCATTGACACTGTGGCGAATGACCTGGTATTGCACACCGCAAAACAAAAATGTTGTGGTTGACTACGGTCAGAGCACATCTCAAAGTGGAAGACACTGCTACACCGCTCTTCCCTGATCCTACCAATTTCACTCCTTAATAATTCACTATGAAAAAGGCTAAATCAACACACGACGACATGCTTTTTGATAACCCCCACTTCATATGTTTTACAAATTCATATACCTTTCTTCATGGTTTCAGAGCCAAATTACTAAGTTATTACATAATACATACAAAATGACCGTTTAACAAAGAAGGTGGGTATCAAACTTGTATCTGAGAGGCACAGGGTCAGAAACCAGTTGTATCGTCTATGTACGGCCGGAGCATGGACTCACACCCACTGGGGAGTCTGGAAAGGCACCATCTCTGGACGGCTTGGACATGTCACTGGGGTGAATGTACAGATTGAACTCCACTGATGAACATGTTAACAGGGACCATTTGGGGGCACTTGCTACATGGTCTGTGCCAAGCACCTTGCACTCCCCAAGTGCTCTTTAAGGTCTGTGGCATTAGTGGGTCCATTCTGCTGCGGCAGAAAGTGAATCTCAGAGCAGGAGAAACTTGCCCAGGGCTGAGACCAGCAACCAGGCCCATCTGATGTTAAACCCACACTCCCAACCATCCTCTACTCTGCAAGCAAAGACAGGTGCTCTTGGCCTTTCCCATAGGATTTGGTTTCCTTCAAAGCTCGCCAACTGAAGGCATCTGGAATTAGTCTTCATTTCAGCCATCTGTATAGGTTTCCCTATAGCTTTAGAACCATTGCTGACAGTACAGATACTCAGGGCTTCTAAGCCACCCCATTCTCTGAGAATTTCCTAGCCTTCTCTCTCTCTCTCTCTCACACACACACACACACACACACACACACACACACACACTCACACACCCCTTTTGCAAAACTCAGCCCTTGAGTTATTCCATGCCGTTATCTTACACATTTTAACATACTTTACCATTTAAAAATTTATTTTGTCAGGGCAGGGAAAATATTAGGGGACAAAAAGAGATATGAGAAAGCTCTGTAGACCATATGACTATCATTGAGACTCCAGAGTTTAATGTGGGAGTAAAAAACAAAGAACCTATAGTTAACACTGAAGGTGAACACTGCAGCTTTTTCATTGTGTTGGCCAGCTACCTAGTTGCAGACCACAGACTGTTCTGGATGTACCTACTTTATTATATAGCACTAAAGCCACTCAACGCTCATTCTCAGTACCAGCAACTATAGATTTAAGAGCAGCCTAGCCTTTAGCAATAAAGAGCTATTGGTCTTTCACATATTTAAGAAGAGTATTGGCTCTGGATTTAGCACCAGCCTGTGGACCGGAAGGTCGCCAGTTTTGATTCCCAGTCAGGGCACATGCCTGGGTTGCAGGCCAGGTCCCCAGCTGGGTGTGTGAGAGGCAACCGATTGATCTTTCTCTACAACATCAATGTTTCTCTCCTTCTCTTTCTCCCCTCTAAAAATAAGTATTTTTTTAAAGAAGAGTATTAATGACTTTCTAAAAAGCTGATACGATAAGAGTAGCGCATAAAACTTTCCTATGCAGTATAATCTCTCACTGCTTACTGTGAACCCTGAGCAAAGCCCACCTTCTCTGATCCTTGTCTGCAATACAGGGCTGCCAAAAACCCGTGCTTCTAGGGCTTTTGTGAGAACGCAGGAGAGCGAGCGCGCACAGGATGCTAGCCTTTATCAGGAGCCCTACAGGTGAGGCCACGTGCAAAACCCATCTCAGGGCCACACAATGGCTGGCAGCAAGATAGTTCTTGTTCCCGTTTTTTTTTCCTGGCTCTGAATACGCCAAATCAGAACCTCACAGATCTATTATTCCTTTGAAATGGGTTCTATTATTTTGCTTAGCCTGACTCTGTGATAAGCTATAGCCAAGCAACTCAAGTGCCTTCAAGTTGTATTGCTTATCTTTGAAAATTTAACAGACGGAGTCTCCATTTGGAAAGGAGAAAAGTTCAGTTCTGGCTGATATTGGTAGAATGTTCCTTCTGGAGGAAAAGCAGGCAAAGGTCACAACTGTTTTTCTAAAAACTAGAATGAAGAAAGGATAAAGCCTTATTGTGCAGATACCTAGTACTAGCTTTATAATAGTTCTCTGCACATGAAATGATACAAGAGGACACTGGAGAACTTAAGCCCTTACCTTGGCTTGTCCAACCTCAAAACTATCTTGTGGGGTGTAAATAACATCAGTTTCTGGTCGGTTGGTTCGAATGTAGCATATCCCCTAGGGTATAAACAAAAAGCAGAACTATTAGAAAGTCAAACTCAATTTCTAACTAATAAACCTTTAAAAAAAACAGCGGGGAGAGGAGGACTGAACAGTTCCTTTTACTAAAACAAAGCACACATTTTGAATCGAGGGATAAGCACTTACAACTACTAGCAAACTGGTCAGGTATCACCTGGTTGGTTTACTACTGAGCCAGGCAAAAGTTTATGCAGGACGCTGGCAGATGCCCTCAGCGGCAAGCTTTCCGCACTGTCACATTCACTGATTTAAAAAAGCTTTCTCGCCCTGGCTGGCGTAGCTCAGTGGATTGAGCGCGGGCTGGGAACCAGAGGGTCCCGGTTCGATTCCCAGTCGGGGCACATGCCTGGGTTGCGGGCCGGGTCCCCAGTGAGGACCATGTGGGAGGCAACCATACATTGCTGTTTCTCTCCCTCTCTGTCTCCCTCCCTTCCCTCTCTCTAAAAAAAAAAAAAGCTTTCTCAAGATACATACCGGCCTGTCTCCACAGAACATAAATTCAGGGCAGGAGCACTGGTTCATGTTGAATAGAAAGGTCAGAACACAGTGCTAAACAGTTAATTTTCCCCACAATAGCTTATAATGCTTCAAACTTACACATACCTTGAACACTGAAATACAAGATGTCAGTATTTTCCCAGTGAGAAGCTGTAAATACATTTCTATCAACTTAAACACATAAACAGAAGTATAAAACTCAAATGTCTGAAGTATTTAATTTATATAATATATAAATCATACATTATAAACTAATATATTAATTTAGAAACTTAACTTCTGTTCATTCCCATGTTATAACTCAATTCTATTCAGTGTTTTTTAAAAAGATTTTATTCATTTATTTTATTTTTATTTTATTTTTTTAAAAGATTTTATTTTTATTTATTTTTAGAGAGAGGGGAAGGGAGGGAGACAGAGAGGGAGAGAAACAGCAATGTATGGTTGCCTCTCACATGGTCCTCACTGGGGACCTGGCCTGCAACCCAGGCATGTGCCCTGACTGGGAATCGAACCGGGACCCTTTGGTTCCCAGCCCACGCTCAATCCACTGAGCTACACCAGCCAGGGCATTTATTCATTTATTTTAGAGAGAGGAGAGGGAGGGAGAAAGAGAGGGAGAGAAACATCGATGTGTGAGAAAAACCTAGATCGGTTGTCTCTCACACGCCCCCGACTGGGAACATAGCCTTCAACCCAGGCATGTGCCCTGACTGGATACCAAACTGGCGATCTTATGGCTCCCAGGCCAATGCTCAATCCACTGAGCCACACCAGCCAGGGCTATTCAGTGTTTATTGAGATAAAATTTACCTCAGTGGAGCACTCCACAAATTCTGACAAAGGTATACACTGCATAACCAACACCTGAGTCCAGAAAGTTGATCTGCCCAGAAAGTTCTTTTGCGCCTCTGTCCTGTCATTCTGCCTACCCAAGTTGCAATGTCTCTTCATATTTGTCACCAGAGCTTTATTTTCCCTTTTTTGAACTTCCTAGAAGTGAAATTCTGCAGCACACATGAGATCACTCTGTGTAGGAACAGGCATAAAGCAACTTCCAAGATAGCGTACAGAACAATAGAGTGTGAGCCCACATAGGTTAAAAAAAAAAAAGGTCAAAGAAACACATCTTTAACACATTGCAAATGCTTATGTATTTACACAATCTACCCCAACTGTGCCCAAAGTCAGCTATGTAGGGGCCTGGGCAGGTGCAGGGCTGGGTGGTGAGGAGAGCCTGCTGACAGACAGGTGCAGTGACTGGAAAGGTGAAGACTACATCCTCCAGATGCCCCTGCAGCTGAATCCTGGGCAGGAATTATGTTGCATTCATCTGTTATCCTTGTGTGAGACTTCGGGAGGGACAAGTGGGGCAGAAACTGTACTCTTGCCCTTCTGCACTGTTGATGAATGACCCTGAGGTTTGTCTGCAGTCAAGTCCCACCAGCTACTCTTCAGCCTTCTGGATGTCACAAGGTGGTGGCATGGGGCATGTCTAAGGCCAGCACCTGATAGCTCACTGCTGGAGCCAATTCCTTCAGCCCCACCAGAAGTTCCCTGCCTCAGAGCCCCAGACTCCCTCCTCCGGCCGAGCCCTGCCCACTCTGGGCCCATGAGGTGGTGGTCAGCATCCCTCTGCACTATTTGTCTTGGACTATGTTCCTGTTTTGTGTGATTAAATCACCTTTATTGGGTAATGGTTGTATTTTTAAAAGGAATCCTACAACCAAATCTATTACCTTTATGCTGAGAAAAAGTAATAGGAAAAATCTAACCATCAGTAGCAGAGCTCAGAAGCATTTTACGTCTGAACCAGTGTCCCCTAAAAATACCTTGGTTTTGGCCGCCAGGAACACAGCACGCTCTGTCGAGATCGCGTCACTTGGATAGAAAATGGTGCAGTTGGGAATGGCTCGGAACATGGCCAAATCCTCCAGGGCCATCTGGGAGGCACCATCTTCGCCTGAGAAAACAAAGCCACAGCCCGACAGAAACATGAGCAAGACCAAGAAGTTAGGACCCTGTCCTCTGCTCGATAAACAGCAGCTGCTATTGCCACGAGACGGCGAGGGGCACAACCGTAGCAGAGCCCTACAAAACCGTCCAGTTCTGACGCCAATATAATGCCTTGTAACAAGCTGCCACACATCTGTCTCCCTCGAGACATTACCATGACACTCCAGGTTCAGCTAATTGACCTTCCAGATCAGCAAACAGTGCTCCTTTTTTGGTCTTGACTAGGGATGTCCAACCTTTTGGCATCTCTGGACCACAGTGGAAGCAGAATTGTCTTGGGCCACACATTAAATACACTATCACTAATAAAAAGTGATGAGCCGGAAAAAAAAAAAAAGGTTTTACATAAATTTACGATTTTGTGTCCGGCCGCAGTCATAGCCATCCTGCACCACGTGTGGCCCACAGGTCGCATACCCCTGGCCTTTGACCTTTGCTAACCTCTGGCACTTGGTCACTGCTACTGCTGTCCAAGGTGACTTGATGCTCTTCTTGAGCACAGGTGGCCAATTTGGCCCATCAAGTCTCTGTCCCTATTCTCCTTAGGAGGGTCCTCTCAGGCTCTGTCCTTCCTTCTCCACTCTTCTATCTTCTCCATCAGGAGACTGGGGTTTTTATAGATTGAAGTGCCCTTATTAACTTCTTAATGCCTTGGGGGCACTCTTGGCTGTTGTAACTAAGAAGGCCTTAGGGTTTATTTGGAAGCAGAGTTTCTGGCCAGAAATGGTATGAAAAGAGAAAGCCCACTGTATACCATGGTAGTCTACTTCTTCTAGCTAGTAAGGGAACCGTCACTGTGAACACTGCCTTGCCTGGGATAACTGTCCAACCTCAGAACCCCTTACTCCTCTGGGTTGGACCTAGACTCACTTCTCCACTTAGCTGATTATTTGGGAAATTTTCACTCTACCCAGCCTTAGGCAGAGACCCCCAAATCCTAGGCCCTCAGCCCAGGCCAACCCTGAAATGCTGCTGGCTCTCCTCTCCTCTCACTCTGTTCTCTCCCTGTGTCTAGCCCATCCAGAGACTTCTCAGCTAGTGTAGTTCTCCCAGGGAGTCCCAGAGATGACTCCTAAATGCACTTCTAGCCTTCCCCTTCCATCCAGCATTCTAAGCAGCAAATGTAAGCTGTCACATCTACCTAGGGTTCCTGCCCCACCACAGGCACATCAGTCATCTCTCTCTTTCCCAAATCCTCACATGTCACTCATGACCCTGGCTCCTTGATGTTTCCCAGGCAATTTTAGACTCCTCAACCTCTCAGCAATGTGACTTCTTTCTTCAGACTTTTTCAGATTCACCCTTATTCTCTATACACTGCTAATGTACACTGTATTTCAAACCTCTTCCTGGCTTTCCCCTTTCCTGTTGTTTCCACCAACTTGTCCTGCCAGGTTAATACCCCAAAAGTGATGTCTTCCTCAGCCTCACTCCCCAGCATCAGGATTCTCAAAGCCTCCCATCCCGTCCCACCAGGCTGCTCCACTCAGGCAAAGTCCTGCAGGCTGTGTGCCTCACTTTCCTGCGCCCAAGACCAAGAGGAGAAAGGGATTCTATGATGCTGGGACGGCCCTACTCATACACATACGTGGTTTGACATGTAAGAAGAACTCAGGGCATACTACTATTTCTCCATGACTGCAAAAGTGGGCATTTTACAGTAATATCAAGAGATCTAGTCAAAAGTTACCGAAAGTATCTAGAATTCGTAAAGCACAATATGGTTTTTTAAAAAGTGGTTACAAACAATCAAACGTTATGAAACCCTATGTACATTGGCGAGTCAACCGTTCAGATACTAATCTTTCTCTGTCAAGTAGAAAGGCTATGGAGGCGATGGCATTGAGAACTCATACCAACAGATATCCCGCAGTGGGACCCAACGACGTTGATGTTGCTTTCGAAGATGGCTCCCATCCGGATCTGATTAAATGCTCGGGTCAAAAAGGCAGCGAAGGTGCTAACAAAAACAATGGTCCGACCACGAATGGCACATCCCAGTGCCACGTTCACCTGTAACACAAAGAAGGTGAATCAAAATACCCCTGGACATGACCCCCATGACCCCTAACGGCCCCACCGCTTTCCCCTAATCCAGTGTATAATGCATGGTTCCCAGGATAACCAGCCTGCTCTGCACACCTCCCCGCCTCACCCCACCCACCCCGGCACATACCCAGGGAAACTCCAAACCTGGCAAACCCAGCGTCCCCTGAACACTGCCAGAAATCAGAGGAATTGACCTAACTCCTCAAATCCAAGAAGGAAAAGCTTGAGACACCTATGACCACCCCCCATTCCTCATGGGTCTCCTTCCTGTTCTGCTCTTCCCCAAACCTCTGCACACCTTTCTCCTAGCCCCCCGATGTCGTATCATCTCACACCTCCTGGAGAATGAGAAGTGAACAATGGAGGTTCTTCCATCTGTCCCAACTGGCCTCTCCAACTGTGCCGCTATGGAGACATGGTGGCCCTGCATCTATCTAAGGCCCACTCACCATGCTGAATCTTCTCCTCTTATTTTCTCAAGGATATATCTGTGCAATTATCCCTTCCTGTATTCAATCAGTTTTTCCCTTGGGTTCGCTCATCATTTGAGCATTTGCTGCTATCTTCCACCTTCACCCTCCCACCTCCACCTTTTCCTTCCGCTCCAGAGACTGCCTGCCCTTTATCTATGTTCTCCTTCACAACTTCTCACACTGTCCCTCCCTGGCCTCTTTCGGCTAGCCTGTTGTCCCTATGAGGGACTCTGAAGGTGCCAAATGCAAGCCTTCGCCTGATCTCTGTTTGCGTTGCATTCCACCTCTCAGCGGCATTCCACAACCCCCCTCCCCCAGTGGATGCTGTTGCTCCTGCCCCTGCTGGATGCTACAGAGATAGCTGTGCCCACTGCTCGGAATGCCACACCCCGTATCTGTGCATGGCTGGCTCCTTGTCACTTAAGTCTCAGCTTATAGGTCACCTCTTCCAGGAAGCTGTCCCTGATTGGTGCTAGCCACACTCTCACTAGCTATCTGTTTAACCCTGGCACTGGATACTACCTGCTGGCTTCTTCTTTACTAGCTTTCTTCCAACTCTAAGAACCCATCAGTAGGCACAGAATATATGATTGATAACTGAAGGGATCATCAATGAGTTGGGGAGCAAGGTTTTGATAGGCTTAATTAAAAAAATCACGGATTGCATTTTTTCCAAACTGGAAATAACTTCATGAGACCCACAGAAAAAAGTGTGCATATTCTTACAATTATGACGACCTACTTTACTGAACAGGGGCCTGAAATTCCAACAGTGACAGGACCCAGGAAGCACCGTGAGTGAATGAGCAGGCTGGGAAAAGGGTTAGGGGACATGTCCCATCTAAATGGCTCTAGCTGACTGAGGGAATGCCATCCCGGTGTTGCCAGATTTTCCCATTCTTCAAGAGAATCCAAACATTCCTATTCTACATAAAATCTGATCTTTAAAAGCTGGCAACTACTTTTCAAAATTTGTAAAGACTACTTGTTCTAAATAAAATACCTCTAGTGGTCACGTGAAACCTGCTGGCCTGTAGTTTACCAGCCAGTGCTGTTTCTGGCCTCTGAAGCGTGAAGGCAGATGTACATTGTCCTCTCTGCACTGGCACAGAGCTTTAGAAGCCGCAGTGTCTACTGGCATTAACTCCTTTCTTTGAGAAGAGGGGTGTGGGGGTGTGTGCACAAGTAAAAGAGACTCCCTGCATTTTTGTCACTCCAGAGAGAGATGAAGCACAGATAAGCAGAACAGCTTTATCCAAGACCACAGCTCTATTAGCATTCTTGAGGCTGCAAATAGCACATTTGAGTATCTAGGGTATATTAGGTCCTGCAGTACAGTGGAGAGAGAGAAATCACAGTCCTTTGTAGCTTTCAACCTACTGGTCTCTGTGTGGTTGTAGAATTGCTTGGTTGTGAGCTAGGAAAAAAGAGCAAGGCCACCTAGAGCTACTAGGGAGCTCAGGATGCTTTGGGCCTGGAGCCCTGGGGTCAAATGGTTGCCGCCTACCAGGACAGGGTGCTAGGCAACCTACCATGCTCCCCCTAGCAGTTCTGGAAGCCACCTCTCAGAACCTGCCCAGCTACTCTCTACCTGTTTCCCTGGAGACATTTTTTCCTCCGGCGCCTTTGCTTTTATAAACGAAAAGGAGAACTACAAGGTGGGCTGGGCTTCCTGTGTCCAGTAGGCCACTGTTAATCAACGAGAAGACCCAAGAAGAACGCTTACAGCATACATACCATGTTTTGCTCAGCAATAAAACACTCAATGAAGCGCTCAGAGTGCTCCTTCTTGAACATCTCGGAAAAGGTAGAGTTCTTGGTGTCACCGTCCAGCACAATGACTCTCTCATTTGCATGGCCCAGCTTAGCCAGAGCCATACCACATGCTTTACGAGTAGCTACCTGGAAGAGTCAAACAGTAGGGTTTCTTAGAATGAATTTAGAAGGTGAAATTTTGTAGAATTGCAAATTGTCATCTATCTAAATGAAGAAAACAAATTTGTGATTCACCAATAATCTCTTTTAGGGTCATAAAAATGGACTGCTAGCCAATCTTGAATCCATATTTGGCTCACTTGTATCAATTTCTCAAACATACATTTATTCCTCTGTACCATTTGTGTAGTTGATTTAAAAAGTTAAATTTCTCAAAATGTAAATGCCTCTATAACTTTTCAACTATCAAACTGATAATACTCAATGCAAAAATTAAATTGTAGGACTTCAGAATCCTGATACCAAAAATAAAGAATTCCATAAGAATATGTTTGAGATTGGACTTAATTTATGAATTTAGGGGAGAACTGACATCGTTACAACATTATTTCTATTAAAACAAAGTTTGGCATTTCCTCAAAATGTCAAGCATAGAATTGCCATGTGACCCAGAAATTCTACTCCTAGGTTTATACTCAAGAGAAAACTACATCTATATAAAACTTATAAACAAATGTCCACAATAGCATGATTCACAACAGTCAAAAGGTAGAAACAACTCAAATATCCATTAATAGATGAATGGATAAATAGAAATGTATGGTATATCTATAAAATGGAGAACTGTACATGCCATGGCATGAACCTTGAAAACACTGTGCTAAGTGAAATAAACCAGACACAAAAATTAACATGATTCCATTTACATGAAATGTCTGAAACAAGCAAATCCACAGACAGAAAGTAGATTAGTGGTTACTAAGGGCTAGCTGGGAATGGGCAATGATTGCTAGTGGAAAAGGGATTACTTTTGGTGTGATAGAAATGCTGTAAGATTGAGTGTGGTGATGGCTATGCAATTGTCAAAATACTAAAACCATTGAATTGTACACTGTAAATGGGTGGACTACATAGTGAGTTATATCTCAATAAAGCTGTGATTAAAAAAACGAGGTTTGCCTCTTCATTTATTTGTCATTCATCCAAACACTCGAAAATATTTTTAAAAATAGGCAATTCATGTAGACAGCACAAAATTAAAATTATAAAAGGATATTGAATGAAGTTGCCATCTTCCTCCCACTCTCCTATCCCCCGGCCACCCAGTGCCCCTCCCTAGAGGTAAGCGGAAATGACAGGTTTTTGCAGCATCCTTTCAGGAATGGTCTATGCAGAAATACTTGGTGAGCATATCATATACACAAGGCATGCAGGCTTCTTTTAGAGCTATAGCTTTACAGCATCTTAATACAGATCTTATACATTTAAGTTTATTTTTAATTTTTTGTAAGTTTTTATTGGCCCTGCCTCTTGGCTCAGTGGATTGAGCATCAGCCTGCGAACCAAAGGGTCGCTGGTTCAATTTCCAATCTAGGGCACCTGCCTGGGTTGCGGGCCAGGTCCCAGTAGGGGGCACTCGAGAGGCAACCACACATTGATTGTTTCTCTCTCTAAAAATGAATAAATAGAAATCTTTAAAAAAAATTCTTATTGCCGTTATTAAAGGGATAACCTCTCTATTTTGTTAATATAAGAAAAGAATCCTTGTATATTAGTTTTAGTACAAGCTCTCTTACTGAACTTATTTCTAACCATTTCTGGCTGATTCTTAGTGTTCCAGACATACAACTCCGTCACCTGCAAATGATGATAAGCTTGCCTTCTCAGGACTGTGTCTTTTATTCCGTTATCTAACTGCATTGGCTAGCACTTCCAAAGTGGAGCTGACTTCTCTGCCAGGTTGACAAGATGTTTTTGCCATTAGCTATGAAAGAGAACTCCAGGTTTAAGATGTCAAACTGAAGTATTTCACAGGCCCTACTTTGTTTTATACGAGGTTAAAAAAAGAAATGAATTTTATTAACTGCTTTTGTTTCCCATGTGTCAAAATAATAATTTCCCCCTAATATTAATGAAATCACTCTAATTACTAATTTGCTTATACTTCTTTTAATGCACTAATGGTAGTTGGGATTAGTGATGGTTTTATTTAGAATTTGACATTAATAGTCATAAATGAGGTTGGTCTCTATAGTTTTTCTTTCGGTCTAGCTTCGTTATGTTTTGGCTTCACAAATGAATTGGAATGATACGTTTGTCTTTCCCCACATTCAAGAAGGTTTGAAATTAGCCCAGGATGACTCATTCCTTGAAGGTTAAAAATAAGTCACTCTTGTAACTTGGTGAGCTGACTGGCAGTTTGGAGGTATAACTCTTAGACAGTTTTCTCAATTTTTCCTATGGCCATTGATCTACTTAAGTGTTTTGTATCTTTTTAAGACAATTTTGGTATTTTATGTATTCCTAAAAAATTGTCTTTTTTTTTACAGGTTTTCATGTCAATTATCTTAGCATTGTAGTTTTCTCTTAATTTTCTGAATGTTTTCTGCATCTGTGGTTATCTCCTCTAATGACTAATTTTATACATTTATGTTATCTTTTAGGTAGACCTAGCTAATGGCTTCTCTACTGTATCAGTAATTCAGAGCCAACTCTTAGATTTGCACATTAATGCACCTTGTTTTTTAATTAATTCTTTATGAACTGGCCTGCTTCTTTAATTTTTCATAATTATTCATAAAATATACATACTTTAAAAAATGGTAAGTTCCCTTAATTCCACTTTCCAGAAAAAAACACTTAAATTTGGTGTCATTATCTTTATTTTTTTATTTTATTTTATTTTTTTAAGATTTTTATTTATTTATTTTGAGAGAGAGAATAAGGGAGGGAGAAAGAACAATGTATGGTTGCTTCTCACAAGGCCCTCACTAGGGACCAGGCCCGCAACCCAGGCATGTGCCCTGACTAGGAATCGAATCGGGACCTTTTTGGTTGCCGGCCCGCGCTCAATCCACTGAGCTACACCAGCCAGGGCGTCATTATCTTTAAATAAACTTTTCAATGTCCTTTACTAATACATGCTGCTTCCTTTCAACATTTTCTTTACAAAAATAGAATTATATTCTATGCTACTTTGCAACTTTAAAAACTTTAATAATAATTTGGGTGAGTTCTTAGCTTTCTTTTAAAAAATATTTTATTTATTCATTTTTTGAGAGAGGAAAGGAGGGAGAGGGAGAGCAACATCAATGTGTGGTTGCTTCTCGAGCACCCCTCACTGGGGACCTGGCCTGCAACCCAGGCATGTGCCCTGACTGAGAATCAAACTAGTGACCCTTTGGGCCTGCAACCCAGGCATGTGCCCTGACTGAGAATCAAACTAGTGACCCTTTGGTTCATAGGCTGGAACTCAGTCCACTAAACCACACCAGCCAGGGCAGCCCTTAGTTTTTTGCTGGGTCGTTTCCAATTTTATCATCATAACCAATGGTGCAATCAACATTCATTCTGATAGATATATCTGCACACTTGCACAGATGTTTCTGTAGGACAAATTCCTCTGAGTTTGAAGGGTGTGAACAGTTCAAGTGTTGACACATGTTGTCAAAGTGTTCTTTGTTAATACGTACTTTTTTCTTAACTCCTTTTTCTGCTTTTTCATCTGGTTTCTAATTTCTTGAGTAGTTAGTTCATTTTAAACCCGTATTACCAGGCCAAGAAAACATATGCAACATTCAGAATGTCCCCAAATAAATAAGGAAAATAAAGGTCAGAAAATATTTTCTTCCTCCCAGGCTCACCACCTTGTTTCCTTAAATCCCGACGACTGCACCTATTTTGGGTCTGATGTAATATACCAGAAGGCAGGATATAAATGATAAAAAATGAAAAGATTTTATGTTCAGGGTTTCATGCCTAATTTGTTTCCTTTTTTTAAGAATTGATCTTTGATGAATTAGCCTGCTTCCTGGTATGATCCAGGGAGTAAGTTCAAAAGATCAGCCCAGGCAGGCCCCCTATGCTTAGAGCAGACAGAATTGTTTCATGCACAGTAGACTGCCAAACCACAAACTGAGTTTAGGAAGCAAGCAAAAGCTACACAGCACTGGGTCCTAATAGGTAGCAAATGACTGATAAAAAAAATTCAGATGTAAATTGTTTGAAATCAAATAATAAATATCAGAGATAGTAAAAGAGAAGGTAAACCCATCTTCATTGCTCATAACCTTTAAATGTTACACCATCTACTAAGTGATTCATCCATGGAGATCAGAGTAAATGAGGAGTCCTGTGGATTTAGGAAGAAAACAAACCCTGCTTACCTTGTCACCCACTTGGTAAGTGGGTGGAGAGGTCATCTCTATGTTTGTAATGTTGACCTGAGGTGCGTCTTCAACAGGTGGCTTTGGTTCGAGATGCCTGTTGGTCTCTATCTGGCTCTCAATCAGTTTGATAATCGCATCTGCTCTTTCTGTTGGCATTGGCCTTCCATGCCAATTTTCTGCATCCTCAATGCCTGCAAACAAAGGAATAAAAGACATTCATTCCATAAATACTTCATGAGCACCTGTTAGGTCATCTGAAAGACATCCTGATGGAAATCATGTCAGCCAAAGACTCACAGGAGTAAAAATCTGGCATAGCCTGAGATGGTATTGTACTCTTAAGAGAACAGCCTGGACAAAGGCCCAGAGGCTCTTGAAGGGGCTACTGGTCCATGTGCTGGTGAATGGAGGGGAGAGTGAGGGAAATGAGGCTTGAGAGATAGGCAGGGAAGACCATGGAGGATCCCATGGGTATAAAAAGTTCTGAGTTTTGCCCAAAGCAAGATGGGAAACCACTGAAGGGTTGGAGTGGGGGAGGTGAACGATCAGACCTGTGTTGTAGAAAGATCAGCACAGTAGCCCTGTGGGGACTGGCTTGTGGAGACAGCAGTTAGGGAGAGATGGCAGGGGCCTGGGTAGGAGAGAGGGAGAAGATTGAACAGATTTGAGATATACTTCAGCGGCAGAAATCAGAATTGATGGTGGACTGGGCGTGGGTGTAGGGAGCATATAAGGGAGAGGCAGAGGCAAGGACGATACTCAGGTTTCTGCCAGAAGCAAATTGGTCAAGTGGCCATTTCCTGAACTCAGGATACCAGAGTAAGACTGTACTTTGAGGAGGAGTCTTAGAACAGTTTTATTCTAAAATCTCTGTATTAAAACATACCAGAAATCACACCCTTTGCAACTATTCATACTTGAAGTGAACAACTCCAAGTGGCAGTTTTGAAATCTGCAAGAGGATTTTCAAAACTCCTTCCTTCCCCAGGCCCTCAATTCCACAGCTACCTTTCCTGGAGGCACCACTTTATTAGTTGCCTGTGTTTCCCTGATACTTTGGGCACAGGCAAGCATGCGTGTGCATGTGTGTGCTCACCCTTATTTATATATCTGCTCATGCACATAGTAGCACCTTCTCACTCTGCACTCCCATGGAGATCGTTCCCTGCCAGTCTTCTAACTGAAAAAGACTACTCTCCTACCCACTCCCTCGTGTAGGCAGAAAATCACTGATCCCTTTCTGGGGGTCTGGGATTCCCCCTTCCCACCCTAAACAGACACACTGTCTATAAAAGTCAGGGAGCAGCACATTATTTCAGGCACGGTCACTGTACACTGTCAGTTGTTTGCCTGGCCAGCCAGTCTCCTGCCTTGTCTTCTGTGCAGAGAGATGTTTTTAATAACCCCAAGCAGAACAGAAACACTTGTTTACTTGGCATGCCCCGGCCCTTGAAGGTCTTGGCAATTACAGCAGTGGGCTTGTCCTTCACTTGAGCTGCCTGCCAGAATACCGCACACAGTGTCTCAACATCACGGCCATCCACCACGTAAGTGTTCCACCTGCCAACAGAAGAGAAGGCCAGGTTACAAGGCGGAGCGAGACGGGGGAGAAAAAGGTGACATAAAACAGGACAGTTACCCAAAGGCTTCGCAGCGCTTCTGATAGATGTCTATGCAGTTCTCAATGGGCAAGACACCACTGCGGCCCAGGCGGTTCACATCGAAGACGGCTATGAGGTTATCCAGACTGTAGTGGGAGGCAAAGGCCAACGCCTCCCAGACGGAGCCTTCCCAAGACTCGCGGTCTCTCAAGAGGCAGAACACCCGGTAGCTGGGAGAAGTCAGAAGTAGTTTAGGACCCTGCTCAGATCTCTTCATGGCCACTCAATCAAGTATATTTCACGGAGAGAAATGAAGGAACAGACTGAGGCAGCTACTTCAGATCAAGTTCTTAAGACTATTTTCCTTGTTCATCCTGTCCAAACTCAACATCTGAGGAAACACAGCTTTAAAAGCCTGGACCTGCCCTGGCTGGTGTGGCTCAGTGGATTGAGCGTTAGCCTGTGAACCAAAAGGTCACCATTTCCATTCCCAGTCAGGCCACATGCTTGGGTGGCAGGCCAGGTCCCCAGTTGGGGGCCTGTGAGAGGCAACCCATTGATGTTTCCCTCGCACACTGATGTTTCTCTCCCCCTCTTTCTCCCTTCCCCTCTCTCTAAAAAGAAATAAAATCTTAAAAAAAAAAAAAAGGCTCGGACCCCAGGAACAGACTTCACCTTTGGCTAGTTTACTCATTCTAGTTGTAAAGGCTATTTCTAGGTTCTTCTGCCGCTTCTCTGAGCAACCAACAAGAAGGGATAGGAAGAAAGCAGCTCCCTTACACACCCAAGCATTTACATATACAGTTTCTTTCACCGCCACCTACCTCTGATCTTACCAATTTACTTACAATAACAACAATAAAAACACTACCTCAGGAGCATATGTTCTGTTGAAAACGGTGAACTCTTCCATAGCAGAAATGTGAAACGTTTATACCAATAAAATGTAACCCAGACCCCACAATAATGCAGCATAAAGACTAATAGAGGCAATAATAAGAGATGAAAAATGTTAACAGACTTATGGGAAATGGAACAGGGCAGCTGTCTGAAGTGTAGAGGAAGCATGACGTGCCTCCAGAGGGGCCACCTGGGCTGGAACCAGGGACTGAGGGGTTCTGGACTCAGGCATGCAAGAGGAGTCACAGAAGTAGAACACGCATACTACCAATGCAACCTGCCCAACACCCCCCAACCCCCCGCCACCACCTTGCTCCCTTTTCAGCACCAGCTGGGTGCATGCCTGTCTTCAGAAAGGTGGAACCACTCCAAAAAGGAAACTTTTGACGAGTAGTATTTAGGGGTCCCCAATGCAAAGGCAAATGTGCCATCTGTTCGCTCTCTAGTAAAACTCACTGAGACACGGAGAACAGGAAGATGTCTTTCTTAGAAAAGACTAGAGTCCTAATAAACTGGTTTCTATACTGCGGGCAGCTCTTAGAATCCAACCAAAGATTCTAGACAGTTTCCAGAAACACGATTTCTATACTACTTGAATACTTGGTAATCTGAACTTTCAAATAATCACTATCTTTCCAACTAATAGGCCATAAATAGGGCTAAAGTGCTGGGGGTGGTATGGGGACAGTCAAGTGGTTTCTGGGTATGCAACTTACCTGGCCTTGTCAAAGTACTTGCCAGTATATGCCATCCCGCACGCAGTGCCCAGTCCTTGTCCGTACCATCCGATTGCCATATCAAAAAATGCCAGTTGCTGAAAGAGAAGCTATCAAATGAACCTATTTGCAGCTGCAGGATACAGGTATCAGGAAGTTGAGTATCAAGCTAACTTCTGGCACTGAGTACAGGCTACTCCTCAGAATGGCCCCTTCCACCCTGTGGGGTGACTTCCTCTTCACTACACTCATATGCACCCAAAGTCACAGGTCACAAAGAGAGGGAAACCATAGGTTAATTCACACATTGACACAACGTGTCAAGCTTTGGGAACATAGCTTGGGAGGCTGTTCCTCTACTTGGCAGCCTCAAGAGCAGAGCAGAAAACCTAAGCAAGAACTCTGCCATTTCACAAGGCCTTTTATCCAGCCACACTCACACCAAATGTTCAATCTTTTTGGAGAATATGGGTTCTTAAGACACAACGAACTTATTCATCCTCCTGCTGCCACCACTTCAGCCTGGCTACAGACATCTCTCTCCCCCATAGCCCTTCTCAACACAACTGCCAGGGGAGCCTGTTAAAACCAAAGTTTGCACATTACTGTCTGCCAAAAAAACGACCAAGGTCTTACCACCTTGTGCCAAGTAGAACCCAAGTTCTTGCACTGGCCTGTCCACTCTGGCGCCCCCTCCCTTCCTACTCTCCCCCCCACCACCACCCTGGGTGCCCTGGCCTCCTTGCTGCCCCTTGAACACAGTACGTACTGGGCACATGCCTGCCTGAGGGACTTAGCACTTGCAGCTCTCTCTTCCCCAAGTGCTCAGTGCTCATGACTAAACAAGTGCACAGCTCACTCCCTCACCCCTTCCAAAATTCTGCTAGAATGGCAGCATCAAGGCCTTCCTGGACCATCTCTTTCAACTAGTGCTCCCTACCCTTCCACTTCCATTGGATCCAGAATGCTCAGTCCCATCTGACATGCCAGCTATCTATTACATGTGTTTCTTGTCTGCTCCCTCCTGCATTTAAATGTCAGCTCCAATCAAGCCGAGGTTGCTGTGTGTTGTCACTACCACAGAGAGGTACTTCTTAGTCTCAGGTCCCTCTCCCTTCCCACTCCACCCTACTACTGGCTTCCTCCACATGCTCTGCGACCCCAGAGACTCTATCTCCATTTTGCATCTCTTTCCCCATAGAACAGTCCCACTGAAGTCTCTCCTGATGTCGTCTCTAGCTCCATCCTTTTCCTCATGGCTCCTATCTTACTCCTGTAACAAGCTCTGGCTCCCAGTTGACTTGCATGCCCTTGGACCCAACCTGGGGCGTGCACTTAGACCAGGGGTATCAAACTCATTTTCACTGGGGCCACATCAGCCTCACAGTTGCCTCCAAAGGGCCAAATGTAATGTTAGGACTGTATAAATGTAACTATTCCTTAACTTCAAGGAGTTGAAATTACATTCAGCCCTTTGAAGGCAACCAAGAGAGGCTGATGCAGCCCCCGGTGAAAATGAGTTTGACATCCCTGACTTAGACCAACCCTGTTTCTCCCTGGCTTTAAAATAGGGACAAGTGAAACTACTTCAAGGCTTTACTTTGTGGGTACGATGGAGATGAGAGCCCTCCTGGGGGGGGGGGCAGGAGGCTATAGGATTGATTGAGAAGATTGGTGGGGCCAGAACACAATGCTGGCTTGGCAGAGATGCCACCACATGGGTTCCCTTCTCTTCTCCGAAAACCCTTATGCTGTGGAGGAAGCCACAACTGAGGGGACCAACAGCTAAAATAAAGATGCATACAAGGAGCTATGGATACCCAGAAAAGAAATACTTCTCTTCCATGTTCTCATCTTTGTTCCAGCATAAAGTGTGCCTCAAGAACAAGTTTACAGAGAGGCTTTTTGGTTACTTTCCAGACCTGCTGGGCAGGAGAAAACAAAAGAGCTGACAAAACAAAAACAAAGGCCTGGGTGGGGGATGGGGGCATCGTAAGCCTCCCTTCCCAAGCCTTCAGCACCCTGAGGGCTCTAAGGGAATCCAGCAACCTCAGTCAGTGACACTGTCAGGCTTTAGCAGTTGCGCTTGTCTGTGTTAGACATGCACATTGCAGGAGCACTGATCTTCACGAAGACCCTGGTTCCTCTGCTTGTAGCGGAGTCCATTTACTCCATTCCCAGCCAAAGCCAAGATGGACTACACTTCTGTGTATTTCCTCCTTTCTTTCAATTTTATCTGCCGATTAAATCTGATGAATACTAAGTCTGGCAACTAAACAGTGCCCAGGCTGCTACTGCACACCAGAAGGCCTCTTTATCCCTCTAAGGCCAATGACTCCGATTATTTGATAGGATAGCAGCGGATATGGGATAGTCTAGGCCCCTTTTCTTTTTCTAAACCAGAGATCTTAACACTCATACTGTTTGTACACCTATATTTATTTGATTTTTTATTGTAAAGGAAGTTCAAGCTTATAGGAAAATTGTATATGACTAGTACAGTCATGTCCCATATTCTCTTCACCTAGATTCACCAACTATTACTAATGGACCACTTTCGCAGCATCTCTTAATCTTCTACGCACACACACATTTTGTTTACCTTTTGCCAAACCTCATTTGAGATTATGTTTCAGACACCAAGACAGAGTCATAACTAGACCCGAGACACTTCAGCCAAACCTGTATTCTGACTTTGTTTTTAAACTACTTTTGCTGCCCAGATCTGGGGGTTTCCGTTTGTACATGCTGTTCTATCAGTTACATTTTAAATGATTTGCTCAAGATGCAGCAAACTTTCAGATAGCATTGAAGAGTTACACATTTTTACTAGATAGACCTTGCTTTTAATATTCCTTTTCTTTCCCATCGCCCAATGTAATGAGGTACCTGGTACTATACCTAGTCTAATGAGAAAGTCCCCCACTGGCGTCAAGTCAGAACTACAGAGAATGGAAAAGAAGCTGATGGGTAGAATGTCCCTCCAAATCCAACTCAATTTTCCTCCAGCTCAGAAAGTTGGATTCACTAATGTTGCCTACCTCTATCCAGGTGACAGGATGGGAGCAGCATGACTCTGCGAAGGGGGACTTTACTGATAGGTGGTATGAGGTGGGGCACAACAAAGGAAAGGAAGGGTGGCCAGTCAGCACAAGCCATCCTTCCTACCACACACTCCTCACTAGAACATCTTTTAGATCTTTACGAGGTGCTATGGTCTGAGTGTTTGTGTCCCCCTCCCCAAATCCCTGTGTTGAAAACCTAATGCCCAAGGTGATATTATTAGAAGGTGGGGGCCTTTGGGCAGTGATTGGGTCATGACAGCAGAACCTTCAAAAGTGGGATTAGTGTCCTTATAAAAGAGGCTCTCCATGTGAGGATACAATTAGAAGTCTGTGACCAGGTAGAGGGCCCCTCACCAGAACATGACCCTGATGGTGACTTGATCTTTGACCTCCAGCCCCTCAAACTCTGCAAGATAAATTTCTGTTGTTTATAAATCACCCAGTCTTTGGTATTTCATTACAGCAGCCCAAATGAACTGTGACACAAGGCAAAGAAAGAAGAACCAAAAAGATAACAGAGCCCATTTCAGGCCTCGTTGCCACGTGGTGGCTTTAAAAGTGAGTTTAAGTGAGCATCTGAGTAGGCCCTGGGCTCCCATGCTTGCTTACTTTAGAGAGAATGAATCGGTCGTTGTTTGGGTTCTCCGGGTCCTCCTCTTTATATCTCATGACGTGGAATAACAGCACAGACATGATCTCAGCAGCACTGCTACATGATGTTGGGTGGCTGAAAGACAGGCACGGCACAGGTCATTTCTCACAAGTGACTCTCCAGGGACACTGTACATGGAGAGGCTTTTCAGCACATGGTCTCCTCAGACCAGCAGCAGTCATTACTTCCAGCCCTGGAAGAGTCTAGTCAAAAGAAAGGGATGCAGGACCACTTCCTCCCAAGCTCATAGCTTTTAAGAATTCCTTAAGGCCCAATAAACTCACAACTTTTCCCCCTGTGGAGAACAAGACCTCCAACACCAGTCCCCTTCTATCAATGGAGCCCCTGTGTACTTGGGGCAAGTTTACCTGGTGATTCCATAAGCGCTTGGACATTCTTTCACTTGTTTAAATTTATCTGTTATCATTAGTCAGAAATGCCATGAAGCCTGGCTGGTGTGGCTCAGTGGATTGAGCGCGGGCTGGGAACCAGGCGGTCCCGGTTCGATTCCCAGTCAGGGCACATGCCTGGGTTGCAGGCCAGGTCCCCAGTGAGGGCCATGTGAGAGGCAACCATACACTGATGTTTCTCCCTCTCTTTCCCTCCCTTCCCCTCTCTCTAAAAACAAATAAATAAAATCTTAAAAAAAAAAAAGAAATGCCATGAAGCAGAAGTAAACTCATGCATATATGGTCAACTAGTATTTGACACAGGAACCAAGAACTCAATGGAGAAAGGACAGTCTCTTCAACAAAGGGTGCTGGGAAACTTGGATAGTCACATTTAAAAAAAAAATGAAACTGCACCTTTATATTACAACACCCACAGAAATTAGCTTGAAATGGTTTAAGAGTTAAATGTGAGACCGGAAACCAGTAAACTCCCAGAATAAAACACAGAAAAGCCCTGGCTGGTGTGGCTCAGTGGATTGAGTGCTGGCCTGCCAAATGAAAGGCTGCTGGTTTGATTCAGTCAGGGCACATGCCTGGGTTGCAGGCCAGGTCTTCAGTTGGAGGCGTGTGAGAGGCAACCGCTTGATGTATCTCTCCCTTCTCCTCTTTCCAAAAGTAAAATAAAATCTTTAAAAAAAACAGAAAAAAAGCTCTTTGACATGGGTCTTGGTAATGAGTTTTTGGATATGACACCTAAAAGTTCAATGAACAAAATAAAAAACAAGTGAAAATACACCAAACTAAAAAGCTTATGCAAAGGAAAGGAAACCATCAAAGGAAATGAAAAAGACAACCTAGCATATGAAAAACATATTTGCTTGTCTAGTAAAGGGTTAATATCCAAAATACATAAAGAACTCCTACAACTCAATAGCAACCCCCCAATAATCCAAGTAAAATGTTCAAAGGATGTGAATAGACATTTTCCCAAAGATACTCAAATGGCCAACAGGTACAAGAAAAGGAACAACATTACTAATCATAAAGGAAATGCAAATCAAAACCCCAATGAGATTATCACCTCCCACTATGTTAGAATGGTTATCACAAAAAAAGACAAGAAATAGGTGTTGGTGAGGATGTGAAGAAAAGAGAACTCTTGTTCACTGTTAGTGGGGATGTGAATCTGTGCAGCCACTATGGAGGACCTTCAAAAAATTAAAAATAGAGCCCTGGCTGGTGTAGCTCAGTGGACTGAGCGCGGGCTGGGAACCAGAGGGTCCCGGTTCGATTCCCCGTCAGGGCACATGCCTGGGTTGCGGGCCGGGTCCCCATGAGGGTCATGTGAGAGGCAACCATACATTGCTGTTTCTCTCCCTCTCTGTCTCCCTCCCTTCCCCTCTGTCTAAAAAATAAATAAAATCTTAAAAAAAAATTAAAAATAGAACTACCATATGATCCAGCCATTCCACTTCTGGGAATATATCCAAAGGAAATGAAAACACTATGTCAAAGAAATAACTATACTGTTATGTTCATAGCAGCATTATTTACAACAGCCAAGGCATGGAAACAACTTAAATGTTCACGGAATGGAGAAAGATGATGTGGTAGATATATATACAATGGACTATTATTTAGCCATTATAAAGGAAATTCTACCATTTGTGATAACATGGATGGAACTTGAGGGCATCATGCTAAGTGGAATAAGTCAGATGTGGAAAGGCAAATACTATGTAATATCACTTATATGTGCAATCTAAAAACAAACTCATAAAAAATAGATCATCAGATTTGTGCTTACTAGTGGGGAGGGGTGGGGGGAGGGGGAATTGGAGGTAGATGGTCAAAAGATACAAACTTCCAGTCGTAAGATAAGTAAGTACCAGGGATGTTTTAAGTAAATTTGCCATTTTGTTTTGGGCCGTATTCACAGCCATCCTGGGCTGTGTGCCACGGGCCCGCAGGTTGGACACCTCTGCTTTATACAATGGAGTATTACTCCATGGTAAAAAAGGAGGAACTTTTTATGGCAGCACTGATGAACCCATAGACTATTAGGCTGAGTGAAATAAACCAGTCAGTGAAAGACAAATACTGTATGATCTTGCTTTTTATGTGGCATTTAACAAAACAAACTAACAAGCAAAATATTAATCGAATCAGAAGCATAGAAATATGGAACAGACTGAGAGCTGTGAGAGTGGAGGAAGTTGAAGGGATTAGCCAAAGAACTATATGCATCACCCATAGGCATGGACAACAGTGTGTAGATTGCCTGAGTAGGGGAGAAAAAGGTAAAAAACTGGGACAACTGTAATAGCATAAACAATAAAATATAATGAAAAAAATAAATGGGCTAACCTGGAAGGAATTTCTATAAACACCGAAAACCGAGTCACAAAAAAACAAAATCGGAATAAATCCCTAACGATGAGATTAAATCAGTAGTTAAAAACTTCCCTGACAAAGAAAAACTGAACCTGATATAAAGAACATTAATCTTCAAAGTCTTCTAAAACAGGGGTCCCCAACCCTCTGGACATGGACGGGTACCAGTCTGCGGCCTATTAAGAACCAGGTCGCACAGCAGGAGGTAAGCGGTGGTTGAGCGAGCAGAACTTCCGCTCATTGGCAATACCGCTGGAGCTCCACTTCCTGTCCCCTCCTCGCCCCTCCTCCCCGTCTTCCGCCAAAATGGCCCCTGATGCCAAAAAGGTTGGGGACTGCTGTTCCGAAAAATACTGAAGGGAAACACTTTGAAACTTATTCTGGAGTGAGCATTGCCCTTACACTGAAGCCAGACAAATACCTTACAAGAAAACTCGCCAACATCTCTTATGACTACTGATGCAAATATCCTTAACAAAATACTAGCAGATCCAACAGCCCCCTTTTTTAGGTTTTTATTTTTTAAGATTTTATTTATTTTTAGAGGAAAGAGATGCAGGGAGAGAAAGAGAGGGAGAAAAACATTAAGTGAGAGAAAAAAATTTATTAGTTGCGTCTCGTTTGTACCCCGACTGGGGACAGAACCCACAACGTAAGCATGCGCCCTGACCAGGAATCCTACAGGGACCTTCCGCTTTGTGGGATGCCGCCCAACCAACTGAACCAAACCGGTCAGAGCCAGACTTTATTTCCTCACATTCCCATGCCCTGGGTTTGGGGACCTTGGTGTTGAGGGCAACCACTTACACAGAAAATCTGGGGCTCTCCCATCCCACCTTAGCGTGATCTGATCCCTGGGACTGTCCTGTCCGTCCCCTGCAAGCCCACGGGCCTACGTCGGTACCAGGCACCACCAGCAAGGCAGCAATGGCTGAGGGGCCAGTGCCTGAGCACGTGGCCGGCCACTAAGTGAACCAGCGGTGGACACACTTAGCCGGCGTCTGAGGGTAGAACCCAAACCCCACCGGCCCATAAGTGGGCCTTTACGACCAAGCCCACCCAACTCCAACACTTCCCTTCACCCCACACCCCTCATCACCGCTGGGCCTGCCGCTCGGCGCCAACTCGTCTTTGATGAAGGCGACTTACCCAGAGCTTGAGGTGCACGTGGCCTTGATGGAGTGGATGCGCAAACGATTGGCCATGTCCCGTAGGACCTGCAAAGTATCCGCATCAGGCTTGGCTTCTTCGCCAACGGCAGCGATCTCCCCAGCGTCCGCCATAGCTGCAACCTGTTCACCGTCTCAGGAGAAAATGGCGTCGAGTGTGCTCTGCGGCAGTTATGTGACCCCCCCGCACTGGCTCCCTCCGCGCGTGGCTCCGTCCGCACGTGGGTCCCTCCGCGCACAGCTCCCTCCGCGCGTGGCTCCCTCCATGCATCCAGTTCAATGGATTTTGAACATTTCTCACTTGCATATTCAACATTATTCAAAATCATTTTATATCTTTATAATTTGTCTCATGCTATTAATTCAAAGAGGACTGCTTCTGTACATGATCCCGGACCTACTTTTGGGGTAATCAAAAAGTTCTGGGACTAGCTGCTTTGGTGGTTGACGACGTGGTAAAGGTAGTAATGCGGCGGCCGCATCACACATTTTTAAATAATTACAGCCATGAAGTTTGTTTTGCATATTTTATCACAGTATTAAGAAAGCTATGCTGTAATTTTACAATTTTCTGGTACCCCTCTTCGTACACCGTAGCAGCCCAGCTCCCAGGTCAGCTTCTCAGCATAGAAGGTGGACTGAGGTTTCGAGGCACCAGGGCACCTCTGCGCTGACCTTTCTTTCTAGTACCTTCTGTATGGAAAGACCTGTGTGAGTGTTTAGGTGGCGTTAGCCCAATGCTGGCCAGCAGCTTTCCCAGTGATCCTGACTTGAGGGAGCTCCCATTGACTTTGCGTATGATAGTCCCCATCTGTACGAAGGCCACACCGTAGTCTCTGATTTTGAGACGATCTACCGAGAATTAGCCTTGCTGTCAGCGGCACCATCTCCACAATAGTAAACCCTAAGTTCAACTACTGGGAAGCATCTTCAAAACTGCTGAGCTGCTGACAGCCCTAAGTGTCCCCGAAAGTGGCTAAACATTCACGTTCTTCTTTGGTTAAAGGTTAGTGCATTGAAATTTTTCATTGATACTTGTGATTGCTCAAGAAAAGTCCTGCCCCTATATGTGCTCCTACTTCCACACTGGATATTGTTAGACTTTTTAATGTGTGGGTATTCTGATGGATGAGAAAATCATAGTTAATCACTGTTTTGATTTACGTTTGCCCAACTTCCTTGCAGTTGCACATTTATCATATGTTTATTGCCACTTGTAGTCCGTCCTTTCTTAATGATTTGTTGCTATCCCTTAGTGTTTTTATATTGGATTATTTCTATTTAGCTTTCTAATAAATATGCAGGCCTTCTTTGTGTTGATTAGCCTTTTACCTATTAGAGATATTGCAAAACCTTTTTTTCTCTATCTGTTGCTTTAAAAAAATATTGAGATACTTTATTTTTAAGAAGCAAGTGTTTGAACCAAAACCTAACTTTATGCTTTTTTCCTGTATAAGAATGTTTTAAAACACTTCTGTGCAGTAAAATATGTAAAACTTTGCTTCATGACATTTTGGTTTGAGTTGTTTAGAAAGATATTCTGCACACAAAATGATAAAAATATTCTTATTATGCCCTCCTAATAATTTTATAGTTTCATTTTTATGTTTAGTTTTTTATTCTGTCTCAACTTTATTGTTGCATATGAATAACAGGAAACACTCTAACTTAATTTTTTCAAATAGCCAATTGTCTTAAGACCATATTTATTATTTTATTTCAAAAATTTTTTAGCTTTTTTTTGCATTTTTCCAAATAAATCTTAAAATAAGCTATTTTGAGATTCATAAGACATTCCCATTGGGTTTTTAATTGGGATTTTATTGAATTTATAGGTTAATATTTAGAGAGCTGACATGTATAGTATTGAGTCTTCCCCTCAAGAATATGATTTATAGCCATTGATAATCACGTCTTATTAACATTCTATTTTATATTTTCTGTTTAACCTGATATCTTGTTTCTTTTTCTTCCTCCTTTCCTTCCTTTTTTGGGTTAATCAAGTTCCATTTTATGTCTCTCTTTGATTATTTGGATGTCATGCACCTGGCTTTTCCTAGTGGTTACCTTTAGTGTTTTTCACCAATGTTTTTCTCTCAATTTTGAGTTTCATGTGATATCTGTACAATTTCCCAATAGAACTGGTCATTAGCAAACTTTAATTTTCCCTGTTTTCTATTTCCTTTAAAATATTTAATTTTTCATTTATCAATGGTAGATATGAACGTAGTTTAAAGCAGGGGGCAGCAAACTTTTTCTATAAAGACCTAGATAGTAAATATTTGAGGCCACAGAATCTCTGTTGCAGCTCCTCAACTCTGTTGTCGGGGTGGCACGAATGCAACTGTGGACAATATGTAAATGGACAGGAGTGGCTGTGCGCAAATCATGCTTTGTTTATATGGACATTTCAATTTGAATCTCATGTAGTTTTCACATGTCAAAAACTACTTTTAAAAGATTTTTTTTAAAGATTTTCTTTATTTATTTTCAGAGAGAGGAGAAGGAAGGGAGAAAGAGCAATGTATGGTTGCCTCTCACATGGCCCTCACTGGGGACCTGGCCCGCAACCCAGGCATGTGCCCTGACTGGGAATCGAACCGGGACCCTCTGGTTCCCAGCCCGCGCTCAATCCACTGAGCTATACCACTGAGCTATACCTCTGGTTCCCAGCCCGCGCTCAATCCACCGCGCTCAATCCACTGGGCATGTTTTCAACCATTTAAAAATGTAAAAAGCATTCTTAGCTCACACCTGTACAAAACCAGGCCACAGTTTGCCAGCCCCCTAGTGCAACGAGTAAATGGTTCTATGGGGTTTATGACAAAAAAAGAGCAATCCCTGGCTTGCACCTGTCCAATCATCCACTCTCCAGAGTCACCCACTTTCTACTTTTCTAGCTGTTTCTTTTGACATTTACCTCCAGTTCTCTAAAAAAATTTGTTTAGAGTTTTATTTCTTTATATATATAAAGAAATTATCAAATGACTTCTTCCTATAAAGGACAATGATGTAGCTCTTTCATTCCCTGCCCCCCATCCTCCCAGTATGATATACAATGATTTGGGTTAGATCAGTCCTTGGTGTTCATATTATCAAGTCCATAAAAACACTGGTCACAGCTGAGTCATTACTCTGATGGTGTTTCCTTTCTCTCCCAATGTTTTGTTTTTCTTAGAGTTAATGCTTGTCTCCCCTAATCCCTGTGTTGCTTGTTCTCTGCTATATAGGTCAGCACTTCTGCCAACCGTCTATATGTCCTCTTTAGCTGGTCAAAGATGTCTGGCATTTCATTAATTTTATTCCCTTGGAGTGCTCTCTCTTGGAGCCTTTTGACTTCCCCTCCAGGCCCATGGCCCAGCTGCCAGCCTAGGCTCCTATGCCGTTATCCTGGAGATTGCATTTGCCTCTTTTTTGACTTGGGGCCCCTGTTTCATAGATTCCATCTCTACCTCTTTCTGAGGTTCTTCTGTGGTTTTGGTGGATCACCTTCTCTGGTAGCTTCCAGAGAAAGAATGCATAGGAGGTAAATACATGAGTACTTTCATGTTGGAAAATGTCTTTAGTCTAATCCTACAATTGACAGTTTGGATGTAGAATTCTAGGTTGGAAAATCGTTTTCCCCCAAACTTGGAAGGCATTAGTTCATTGTTTTCTAATTCCTAGTAGTTTGCTAAAAAGTTTGAAGATATTCAGACTTCTGATTCTTTTAATGGGACCTATTTTTTCTCTCTGATAGTTATCTCCGGGCATATTGAAGATATTATTCAGTTCTCTTCTGGATTTCATTGATGCCATTGAGAAGTCAGCTCTCAGTCTAAAAGTCATGATTTTAAAGGCATCAGCTTTTTTAATGTGGCTGATTTTAAGATCTTATGTCTAGGTAGATCTGTTTCTGTTCTTCCTGTTTTGGGATTTATTGGGCTTCTTGAATTTGTTGATTTGTGTCCTTTATCAGTTCTGAAAAATTCTTAGTGACTATTTCTTTTTTTTTAAAGATTTTATTTATTTTTATTTTTAGAGAGAGGAGAAGGGAGGGAGAAAGAGCAATGTATGGTTGCCTCTCACATGGCCCTCACTGGGGACCTGGCCTGCAACCCAGGCATGTGCCCTGACTGGGAATCGAACTGGGACCTTTTAGTTCCCAGCCCGCGCTCAATCCACTGAGCTACACCAGCCAGGCAGTGACTATTTCTTAAAATCTTGACACTGCCTTACTCTGTCTTCTTCCTGTAGGATAACAGATTTTTGTTAGACTTCCTAACTCTATCTTCCATGTCTTGTATTTTTCAATTTTTTGAAATTTTCTATTTTTTTGTGCTTCTGTGTTTCTGTGTTTTCTTTGGCTGTTTTACAATTTACTAATTTTCCTCTCCAGCCATTTCTAATCTTCTGTTAAATCCATCTATTGAACATTTAAAAACTTTAAAAAATTATGGAATCGGCCCTGGCTGGTGTAGCTCAGTGGATTGAGCACGGGCTGGGAACCAAAAGGTCCCGGTTCGATTCCCAGTCAGGGCACATGCCTGGGTTGCAGGCCAGGTCCCCAGTGAGGGCCATGTGAGAGGCAACCATACATTGCTGTTTCTCCCTCTCTTTCTCCTCTCTCTAAAAATAAATAAATAAAATCTTTAAAAAAATTATGGATCTGACATATGCCCATAAAGGCACAGAAAACATCAACATACAGTTTAGGAAATAATGATAATGTGAACACACATTTAACTAGTACTCAGGTCAAGCACCCTGGCCTCCATGTGTCTCTCCCAGTCCCCATCCCCTTCTTCCATCATAGTGGGGACCACTATCCTGACATTTATGCTACCAACACACATGCTTTTCTTTATAGCCTTTACCCCCTGTGTGTGCTTGCCTAAACAACATCATTTTGTTTTGCCTGATCTTGATCTTTATATGAATGGAACCATGTATAGCATCAATTATTTTATATTTGGCCTCTTTCATTGAACATTATGCGTGTCCATTCATGTTTTTTTTTAAACTTTTTTTAAATTTTTTTAAAATTTTATTTCTAGAGAGAGGGGAAGGGAAGGAGACAGGGAGAGAAACAGCAATGTATGGTTGCCTCTCACATGGCCCTCATGGGGACCTGGCCTGACAACCCAGGCATGTGCCCTGACTGGGAATCGAACCGGGACCCTTTGGGGGGGGGGTCAATCCACTGAGCTACAGCAGCCAGGGCTCCATTCATGTTTTCAAGGTTGTAGTTCATTTTCGTTGCTATATAGTTGAATATATTATAGTTCATTTACACATTCTACTATCAATGGACATGTGGACTGTTTCTAGCAATTGGTTATTGGGAACATTAGTGTTCCTCTCTCCCAAGGACATACCTAGGAATGCAGTTGCTGGGCCATTCAGTGTGCATGCCTTCAACTTTACAATATTAACGGATGCTTTTCCAAAGTGCTTGTACCAGTTGTTCTCCCACCAGGAGTGATTGAGAGCTCCTGTTGTTCCATATCTTGGCCAACATTTATTATTGTTAGTCTAAGTTCTGCCAACCTGCCAGGTGCAGAGTGGTATCACATTCTGTTTGTTTAAAATTGAGGTATAATTTGCATATAATAAATACATGGAACCTAGCTTTCTATTACAATTTAATCACTCCAGACTTGCCACTGAGAGAGCATTTTCAGATCAAAAACAGTCATGAAGGCACTTATGTTTACAAAGTAGAAACAAGACAGAGGCTCTACCTGTTCAGACCCCATTGACCTCTCCTAGGTCAGTATCATTCACTCTTCCCTGGCCCACTATGTTCCAGCTATATAGCTATGGCCGTCTTTAGACATGAGAAAACCGACCCTCTGAGCAGTTTATTAACTTGCCCAAGGTAGAGTGGTGGAGTCAGGATTTGAACTGGCTTTTGTCTTGAAGGCAGAGTTCTTTCTGTTATCCTTCACCATGTGAGAGACTCATTCATTTGTGTCACAGTAGAATTTTTCTCCCTGGACTGTGAGCTCTGTGAGAGCAATGAATGTGTCTGGCTTCTGTACCACATGGTAGGCAATCAGGCAATGTGTTGAATGAATGATCGGATAAAGGAACAAACCTGTTAGGTTGCAAAACTCTGCCTATTTCTTCTGTCTGCTTGGCAGTAGCAATACAGCAAGGTCTATGGCTTAATGGGAATGAGTTTATTCCGTACTTTACAAGAACAGTTTTTAATCAACTGAGGTACACAGTTGGTGATTCTTGGAAGAGAGGAAGCCCAAGAACAGAAGGGGCAGGAATGGAGGGGAGATTCTAGCCACCCGGGGGTCATAGTGAGGCACACCCATAGAGCAAGAAATCAGGTGCTGGAAAGGGGGAGAGAGGGGTCTGGAAGATGGACTAGACCTCTCTGTTCTGTGTTGGGCCCATCTCGAATGCATAAATCTTGCATATATAAGTATCTGTGCATACAGGTAAGTATTTTTATAGAATGAGGCAATAACACGTTCAGTTCTGCTATTTGCAGCTTAAGAAAAGTACTCATTTTTTATTTGTTTCCCAATGCAGGCAGAATACACCGAGTCCAAGTGCAGCTCTCTCCTCCAACATTCCCTTGTGCAGGTCCCTGTCATCTAGTGAGGAGGGCCCCAGTGGCCACTCCAGCCTCTCGGATGGGGAGATGGCCCAGAACTTACAGGATAGTATTAAGCACCGCATCCTCTACCTCTTAGAGCAGCTGAGAATGGAGAAGGCCAGTCGGGACAAGAACACTGTGGGCTACCTCAAGCTGGTGTCCAAAACCGACCGGCACCAGGCTCCCCACATCCGGCAGACCTTTGAGAAGGTGAACCAGCGTGCCTCTGCCACCATTGCCCAGATCGAGCGAAGGCTCCGCCAGTGTCACCAGCAGCTACAGGAACTGGAGAAGGGCTGCCGGCCCAAGGGCTTAGTGCTGAAGGTGGAAAACAGCTTGGACAACTGCCAGCAGCCTAGTGGGAAGGCCCCATTTTTGGAGCCTGCCAAGCCAGGTGGGAAAGACTGCTTGTCCACCAGGCTGTCCAACAGACACTCCCCAGCCTTCCAGCGGGGGAAGTCCTCAGAGAGAAAGCGAAACTTGCTATTGCAGAAGGTGAAGGAAGAGCTGAAAGAAGTCGAGAAGTTCCACCTTAGCCTGCAGGTATCCTATCAGAGCCTAAAGGAGAAGTATCTGACAGACCTGCAGGTGTCGCTGGAGTCCCTTAAGGAGGAGAAATGCAGGTGAGGTGGAACCCCTTCTGCTGCCTTTGGCTCTGGGGACGGTCCTCAGGACTGTTTGTGGGAGGGTGAAGGAGAGCCGGGGAGGGACAAAGGAGCAGCTCAGCATTCTTCTTGGCGACTGTCTCCCACACACCTCGCAGTGAAGAAGGCTCATCTCCTGTCTGTGGCTGCACAGCAGCCTGGCCCTCTGCTGGCAAATGAGGCTCTAGCTCCAGTCCCACCGTGCGGTCCTGCAGCTGTGGCTCTAACTGGAATGGCAGAAGACAGCTGAGGTGGCGGTGAGCCCAGTGGACACCCATCATCAGTTAGGGAGGCATTTTGCCACCCTGTCTGCTGCAATGGTTGGTGTGTAGGCAGGAGTGGAGTCCCCTTGCCAGCCCTGATCCCTTCACCTGTGCTCATGGCTGAGCTGGGGCACAATGTCACTTATGGGATATTTATTCTGAGAATGACTGCCTTCTGGGGAATGCTTTCTCCCCACTGTGCAGTGGGTCGATTTTATTTTCATATAAGACAAGATGAGGTCCACCCCCCGCAAAAGGCAAACTCAAAGGACCTCCTCCATTCCTATTCGATTACTTCTCAGCGTCCCACTGGCCCTCAAAGTTGCCACACTCCCTCCTTTGATCCCTGCAGCCTTCATTAACTCTAATCCTTTTTCTCCACTAGAATGAAAAGTGGAGAATGATAAATGGACTTTATCTTGCCCATTTCTATATTCTTCATGCCTAAAACTGCCTACCATTTGTAGGTAATCGATAAATATTTGTTAAATAAGTGGGGGAAAAGGGAGGGAGGGATTCACTTAGATGAGCCAAGATTCTCGGCATTTTCATGAAAGCAAGAACTCTGCAGTCCATTTAGTCTATTTTCATGGGGAAATCTTATCTGCATTTGCATTGCTTGACAATTCTGTAAAGGGCCATTAAAGTTTTATGGGGCAACCTATTGTCAAGTAAGATAACCAATCAGAATTACAGGTTTCTTTCGGGGAGGTAATTTTCACAGGACATGGCAACACACTTTAAAATCTTGTTACTCTTTTTTTTTTTTAAGATTTTATTTATTTATTTTTAGACAGAAGGGAAGGGAGGAAGAAAGAGAGTGAGAGAAACATCAATCTGTGGTTGCCTCTCATGTGGCCCCCACTGGGGACCTGGCCTGCAACCCAAGCATGTGCCCGGACTGGGAATCGAACTGACAACCCTTTGGTTCGCAGCCCGCACTCAATCCACTGCGCTACACCAGCCAGGGCTCTTTTTTTTTTTTTAAACCCTCACCCAAGGATATGTTTATTGATTTTATAGAGGAAGGAAAAGAGAGAGAAACACTGATGTGAGAGAAATATCGATTGGTTGCCTCCGGTACGTGCTATGACCGGATATTGAACTCGCAACCTAGGTATGTGCGCTGACTGGGGATCAAACCCGCAACCTTTTTTTTTTTTGGTATACGGGCCAACGCTCCAACCAACTGAGCCACCTGGCCAGGGCAAACTTGGCACTCTTACAGACCTCTTTGTCAAAAGAGCATTTCCAAGGTTGGATTTATATAAAACAAGACCAGAGTTTGGTGGCAGTTATACTTATCTTCATATGTTTCCATACTTCCCAGGCCACTGAGACTGCTATACTCAGGTACACTCTTAACCCCTTAAGCAAATCAGAACCTGCCAGCTGTGCAGGGGAGTAGGGTAACCTACCTCCTCCCAGACTCTGTGCGAATTCCACAAGCTTGCACTGCTGAGCCAGCCAACCCCCCACCATTAGACTGTGCCATGAGTGTGAAATACATTTTAATTGTGTCCAGCGACTGAGATTTTCTGGTTGCTGGCTACAATAGTTAGCTTACCCTGATTAATGTACATTAGAAGCAAAAAAGTAGGTCTGTAGGACGCAGATTTACCAAGAAAAATGGAGAACGGGCTGACGATGACTTTACGTAATAACAGTGATTACAGGGGGCCCATAGCATTGTCCACCTGCAGTGTTCACACACCCACTTTACAGATGGGGAGACAGAATCTCAGAGAGGCATGAGCAGGCCACACAGCTAGGAAGTACAGACCGGAGAGCATGTCAGCATGTCCTGGCCTGGCTGTGTGGCTTCCTAAGCTAGGTGAGGGGGGCACAAGGATTCATTGCACTTAATATAGCTATATTAAAGGATCCTTCAACTCTTTTAAGAAACCTTTATGTGAGCTAGATGCAGACATAGAAAAGGGCACGTGATGTATGTATTCAACTCAATGAAGTGTGACCCAGTCACCATACCTGTGAATTCATCAGCCAGGCCCCTGTGATTGTCATGTATTCTCTGGTGCTGAGCTTTCCTGAACTGAGCTTTCAAAGTGAAAAGTCCTATGACACTTCCCACAGGTAAATCTGTTTGTGTTCAAGAGGGCTTTCTTTTTTTATTTTTCAATTGAGATGAAATTCACAAAATGTAAAATTATCTGCCTTAAAGCGTATAATTCAGTGCCACTTACTACATTCACCATGTTGTGAAACCATCATCTCTATCTAGTTCTAGAACATTGTTATCACTCAAGAAAGACACTCCATCACTGCCTCCCTCCTCTAGCCCCTGGTAACCACCAATCAGCTTTACATTTCTATGCATTTGTGTATTCTGACATTTCATGTAAATGGAATAATACAGTATGCTGTTTTTGTGTCTGGCATCTTTAACCCAGTGTAATAATTTTGAGATTCATCTAAGTTATGTGTAGCAAGTTCACTCTTTCTTGCTCATCAGTATTCTATTGTATGGTTGCACCAGACTTTGTTTACCCATTCATCAGCTGCTAGTTGGGGCTGTTATGAATAAAGCTGCTATGAACATTCTGGTGCAAGTCTTTTTGTGAACATACAGGGTAGGGCAACAGTGGATTTACAGTTGTTTTACTGGAAAATAATACAATAATTAATAAATAATACAAGAATAAACTCTGTGCTTTGCGGACTCACAACTGTAAGCCTACTTTTTCCCCACCCTGTATAGCTTTATATGTGGAATATTAGAGTAGGTGTATGTTGAAACATCGGTTTGAGAGGGAAGCATTGATTGGTTGCCTCCCACATGCACCCAGATCGAACCCACAACCTAGGTATGTGCTTGGTATGTGCCTTGACTGGGAATTGAACCAGCAACTTTTGGTTATGGGATGACGCTCCAACCAAGTGAGTCACGCTTGCCAGGGCTGTATGTTGAACTTTTTTAAAAAAAGATTTTATTTATTTATTTTTAGAGAGAGAGGAAGGGAGGGAGAAAGAGAGGGAGAGAAACATCAATGTGTATTTGCCTCTTGTGCACCCCCCACTGGGGACCAGGCCCACAACCCAGGCATGTGCCTGGACTGGGAATCGAACTGGCCACCCTTTGGTTCGCAGGTTGGCCCTCAATCCACTGAGCCACACCAGTCGGGGCTGTATGTTGAACTTTTAAAGAAACTGCTAAACTGTTTTTCAACATGCTTATACCATTTTATATTCCCACCAGGAGTGCTGAGCATTCCAGTTGCCCCACATTCTGGCCAACAATTGGTATTGTTAAGCTTTGAAATTTCAGCCTCTTAAATTCAGCCACAACTTGGTGGCCTCTAAATTCCAAATTGTGTCGTCCTGGCCCAGGTTTTTGCAATCTCAATGCTATTGACATTTTGGACCAGATGATTCTGTGTTGTGGACGTTGTCCTGTGTATTGTAGGATGTTGGCCAGCATCCCTGGTCTCTACCCATGAGATGCCAGGAGCACCCCGGAGGAATTTCTAACAGAATGTTTATGCGCGAGAGATATATCATTTGGTTGCCTCTCGCACGCCGCCAGCTGGGGACCTGGCCTGCAACCCAGGCATGTGCCCAGACTGGGAATCGAACTGGTGACCTTTTGGTTCTCAGGCCGGCACTCAATCCACTGAGCCACACCAGCCAGGGCTGGAGGAGTTCCCTACAGCTATCATAATAAATTACTCCAAACTCGGTGGTTTCAAACAACAAAAGTTTATTGTCACAGTCATGGAGGTCAGAAGACTGAAATCAGCTTTACTTGGCTGAATTCACTGTGCCAGCGGGGCCACACTCCCTCTGGAGGCTCTAAAGCAGAACCTATTCCTGGCCTCTTCCAGCTTTTGGTGGCTACCAGACTCCTTTGCTTGTGGCCACATCACTCTAGTCTTCAAGGTGAGCATCTTCACATCTCTCTCTGTTCTGTCTTCACACGGCCTTCTTCACTGTGTGTGAGAGCTCCCTCTGTCTCTTTCTTATAGCAACATGTTATGACTGCATTTAGGGCCCACACATACGCAGGAGGATCTCCTCCATCACTGCTGCATTCGCCAACCCTACCCTTGCTGCCTGATCCCCCACATCTGTTTCTTCACCTCAGATTTCTCACCCAAGTTGCAGGCCACTAAGTTCTAGCTCAATTTGCCAAAAAGCCAATCCTCAGGTATACTCAAGAGTATAATCTTTTGCAACCACAATATAGTTTAGGAAAATTTGTATTGGAGAGGGTGCCATTATTAGCTTTGGAAGATTTAGGGGACATTTTGGTTGACTGGTCATCATTTTGTCTTTGCAAGAGCATTTTTCAGAGTGGTACACTTGCCTCTGTGGCTGTAGGAGCTGGACAGAGAGGGGTCCTTGACTAAAAGAGGAACAGTGAGGAGAGTCGGCTGTGCTGTGGCCAGGACACTGCTGCCAGAGGGTAAGAAGGCTGGGGGCAAGGGATGGGGAGACTGAGAGAATATCCTTATGAATTAACATCTTTTTATTCAAGAATACATTTAAGAATGTATTCATAAAATTTTATAAATACATTAATGAAGAGCCCTGGCTGGAGTAGCTCAGTGGATTGAGCGCAGGCTGTGAACCAAAGGGTTGCACGTTTGATTCCCAGTCAGGGCACATGCCTGGGTTGCAGGCCAGGTCCCCAGTGGGGGCCACGTGAGAGACAACCACACATTGATGTTTCTCTCCCTCTCTTTCTCCCTCCCTTTCCCTCTCTAAAAATAAATACATAAAATCTTTAAAAAATACATTAATGAAGAAGCTATTCATTGACTTCTGTTCATGAAGAATATATTTATGAAAATATGATCAAACACAGTTACTATCTTAAATGTTCTCGTGACTGGATCTTTTGTGGTAATGGAAAGACAGTCATGGGGAATCTACTTTCAGGGTGCACACCCTGCCTTTCCCCTCTCTGTGGGCAGTAACCTTGGCCATGTTGTTAGCCCACTCTCTTCTCAACAGGGAGCAAGGCAGAGACTAATGGAATGTCCCTTGAAACACTGTTATGAATTGTCTCCTGATGAATTGGCTTTCAAGAAATGAGTGTTCAGCTTATTAGCTGCCTGGGGAACGTCTCCATGTGGGTGTCAGTCAAGTTCTTAAAGCAGGACCAAATACCTCTTGGCCTCACATTCCCTGTTTATATGACAGCACCATTGGTTATGTTCTTTTGCATGTCAGAATCACGGCCATGAGCCTGGTCCTTCATTGCTCTGTCCTCCACAAGGCGCCAGGCCCCAGCCATTCTGTGTCTCCAGCGCTCTCTGGTACCTTTTCTCTTTTTCAGTGTCACTGCCCCTGGCTTGGGTCAAGCCTTCCTCAGCTCTTCCCTAAATCAAAGTGCTAGAAGCGTCCTGATATCTGTTTTTCTGGCCTATCTTTCCTGTTGTACAAATGAGGAACCTCAAAGATGTTTTAAATTATGAAACATTCCAAACCCAGGGGGGATGTAGAGAATAACATGATCAACATTGTACACCTACCCCGTACCTCCCAGCTTTCTCAAATCTTCATACTTACCATTTTTGCTTCAAGTCTATTTTTTTAAAGATTTTATTTATTTATTTTTAGACAAAAGGGAAGGGAGGGAGAAAGAAAGAGAGGGAGGGAAATATCAATGTGTGGTTGCCTCTCATGTGGACCCCACTGGAGACTTGGCCTGCAACCCAGGCATGTGCCCTGACTGGGAATCGAACCAGTGATCCTTTGGTTCACAGCCTGCACTCAATCCACTGAGCCACACCAGCCAGGGCTCAAGTCTATTTTTTTAAGAAATAGAACTTTAGCCCTGGCTGGGTAGCTCAGTTGGTTAGAATGTTGTCCCTATATGTGAAGATTGTGGGTTTGTTCCTGGGTCAGAGCACATACAAGAATCAACCAATGAGAGGTTCCAGTCAAGATCGAGGCATGGGTAGATACGCCTCACCTCATTGCAGAACCATAAGAAGGAACACAACTAAATTAAAAATGAAAAACACCCAGAACTGCCAGAGAATCACCCAGAAAGAAGAACACCCAGAAATGTACAGAAGTCCCACAACCAAGGACTTAAAGAAACTATCCTCATACAGACGGGTAGGAGGGCTGAGACGGCGTGTTGAGTGGAGAGGGCTCCGTGTGGCAGCGGCGAGCCAGGGGCAGAGAGGCAGAGAGGCGGTGAGCCAGCAGAATGGGCAGCCCCATATTCACTTGTGGTGGATAAAAATCAGGGAGACTTTTTTTTTTAAGATTTTATTTTTATTTATTTTTACAGAGAGGGGAAGGGAGGGAGACAGAGAGGGAGAGAAACAGCAATGTATGGTTGCCTCTCACATGGCCCTCACGGGGACCTGGCCTGCAACCTAGGCATGTGCCCTGACTGGGAATCGAACCGGGACCCTTTGGTTCCCAACCCGCGCTCAATCCACTGAGCTACACCAGCCAGGGCGTGGGAGACATTTTTTGAGCCAGTGAGCCCAGCCCCAGGCCAGACTGTGCAGCCCAGGGCTCTAGAGCTGGGAAAAGAAAGCCTCATAACTTCTGGCAGTAAAGCTGGTGGGGTTGGGGTGGCAGAAGAAACTGCCAGCTTCTCAGGAGAGCCTGGAACCTACGCAAACGCAACCCCCTGGGAACCACAACCAGGACAGCAGCTAAAGGGGCGCCAGTCACATGAGGGAAGTGGGTGAAGTGACTGGCAACAGGGTGCGAACCAGGCAAGCCCCCAGAAGTCAGCCAGCAGTGGCATTGTCCCCTCTTTGACCCCTCCCCGCTCACGGAGCCACGGTTGCCCCGCCCTGGCAAATACCCAAGGCTCTGCCCCACACAATCTAACAGGTGCACTAAAACAGAATCAAAGTGGCTCTACCTGGTACACAGACACAGAGAGGCTGCCAAAATCAGGAGACAAAGAAATATGGCCCAAATGAAGAGACGGAACAGAACCCCAGGAAAAGAATTAAGCGATGCGGAGATAGCCAGCCTATCAGAGGCAGAGTTCAAAACACTGGTGGTTGGAATGCTCAAAGATCTCACTGAATATGGCAAAAGCATAAGGGAAGAAATGAAGGTTCTACTAAGGGAAATAAAGAATAATCCACAGGAAACCAACAGTGAAGTTCAGAAGCTGGGGTTCAAATCAACGATTTGGAACATAAGGAAGAAATAAACATTCAATCGGAACAAAATAAAGAAACAAGAATTCAAAAAACGAGGAGAATTTAAGAATACTCTGGGATATCTCCAAAAGGGCCAACATCCGAATCATAGGGGTGCCAGAAGGAGAAGAGGAAGAGCAAGAAATTGAAAACTTAGTTGAAAAAGTAATGAAAGAAAATTTTCCTAATTTGGCAAAGGAAATAGACATACAAGTCCAGGAAGCACAGAGAGTCCCAAACAAGTTGGTTCCCAAGAGGCTCACACCAAGACGCATCATAATTAAAATGCAAAAGATTAAAGATAAAGAGAGAATCTTAAAAGCAGCTAGAGAAAGGCAGAGAGTTACCTACAAAGGAGTTTCCGTAAGACTATCAGCTGATTCTTCAAAAGAAATCTTGCTGGCAAGAAGGGAGTGGCAAGAAATATTCAAAGTGATGAAAAGGAAGGACCTACAACCTAAATTACTCTATCCAGCAAAGCTATCATTTAGAATGGAAGGGCAGATAAAGTGCTTCCCAGACAAGGTAAAGCTAAAGGAGTTCATCATCATCAAGCCCTTATTATATGAACTGTTAAAGGGACTTATTTAGGAAAAAGATGAAAACTATGAACAGTAAAATGACAACAAACTCACAACTATCAAAAGCTGAATCTAAAAAACAAAAACAAACTAAGCAAACAGCTAGAAAAGGAATAGAATCATAGATATGGAAACCATTTGGAGGGTTATCAGCTGGGAGGGAGATGGGGAGAATGGGAGAAAAGGTATAGGGATTTAGAAGCATAATTGGGTAGGTACAGAATTGACAGGGGGATGTTAAGAATAGTACAGGCAATGGAGAAGCCAAAGAACTTATATGTATGACCTGTGGTCATGAACTAAGGTGGGGGGATGCGGGAATCGCTGGAGAGAAGGGAGGAACCAGGCAGATGGGGTCAAAGGTGGAAAAATTGGGACAACTGTAATAGTATAATCAATAGCATATACTTAAAAAAATAATCAACCAATGAATAAATAAGTGGAACAACAAATTGATCTCTCTCTTTCTATCCCCATTCCTCTCTCTAAAAATCAATTAAAATTAAAAAAAGAAAGAAACAAAACTTTAAACAATTCACTTGAAGCTCTCTCATTACCCTTTTCTTTGGTCCCATCCCCCTTCTTGCCAGCTGACTATCCTCTTTGGCACTCATCTTTTTCATTCATGTTTTTTACTTTTACTATTTACATATGTAGCCATAAGCCACAGGTAGTGATGCTTTGTTTGTGTTTTTTAACAGCTCCATTGAGATATAGTTTACATGCCATAAATGCACTGTTTTAACTGTACATTTTAATGATGTTCAGTAAATTTACTGAGCTGTGCAACCATTACCACAATCCTATATTTGTTTTTTGTTTTAATAATACCTTTATTGAGATATAATTCACATACCATAAAATTCATCAATTTAAAGTGTGCAATTCAGTAGTTTTTAGTATATTCACAGAGTTGTGCACTCGTCACCACTACGTCATTGCAGACCCTCACATTGTCATCATTCCAAAAAGGAACCCCGTCCCCATTAGCAGTCACTCCCCACCTTTCCCTTTCCCAGCCCCTGGCAGCCACTATTCTGTTTCCATCTTTCTGACTGCTCTATTCTGGACATTTCATATCAATGAAATCATACACTATGTGGTTTCTTGTGACTGCTCCGTCTCTATAACCCACAGAATTGTATGAGATAACTAGTGCATGCCAAACACTGGTGTGGGGATACATATGGGATTTAATAGCATACGAAGGCAATTTAGATTTTGATTTCTACAACTTCTAGTCTATCTCTATTTTTCTAAAGCTATTACAAAAGGGGGACGATATAGAGGAGATGTATGACTATCAGTGTGGATGTGGCCGAGGTGCAGACCTGGAGGAGTAGGCTGCGTTTGACTGGAGCTGGGGTGAGAGGAGGAAGGTGGACCCTGAACCCAAGTCTAGTCTTGATATAGAACCATTCATTGCCGGCACAAGCTCTGGGTGGGGTACTGAGGGAGTATTATTTTCTCTTTTGCTTCCAAGACAAGCGTTGATGGAAGAACTGGTGAATAACCACTTGCAAGGGTACGTGGATGAGATTCACCATCTCAAACAGAATCTGGCCTGTGCTGAAGAACAAATGGCCTATCTTTCGTATGAGAGAGCCAAGGAAATATGGGTGAGTTTCTCATGGGGGAGCTTTTTGAGAAAGGGCCAGTGAGAAGGAAGGATGTAGGGATGAGAGAGGCAAAGGATGAGCAAATCTGTTTTGATAACCTCCAAACCAAGGAAAGAGACTGATCTTTAAGCTGACCGCCCCCCCCCCGCTGAGGGTTTAATGGCAACTCACACATTTGGTTTAGAGCTAGCAGTGTCCAGTCTTTATGTTCATGCCTCCCTCCACCCCCACCCCGCCCCTTAGCTGATCTGGGAACTTGGGCACTGCAGTTCCCATACTTGAGCATGCATCAGAACCATCTGCAGGAGTGCTAATGTGCAGGGAACACCAGCTGGGAACCCCTGCTTTTTACCCTGGGGTCACAAACGTGGGTGAAGGATTTTCCTCTCCTGTGGCAGATAGCACTACTCTCTTCCACACCTTACACCTGTCCTTGGTCAGCTCTCTCACAGCCAGGCTCCCTGTCTCACTCAGGTCACATTGGGTGAAGGCCGAGTCAGATGAGACCTTCGCTGTTACTGGGAAACATGGGCCCTCCCAAGATGGGGCCCTCAGCATGTGTGTGCTCTAGGTTCTCGACTTCCCTCTAAATCTTCAGTTCACCAACACTTGGTGTGCACCCCTTAGGAACTCAAGCAAATGTCCACACTTCCCTTCCGACCTCTTGTGAGGGCATGTATTTTTGTTACCTACAGGAGGTCACGGAGACTTTCAAGAGCCGTATAGCCAAGCTTGAAACTCTACAGCAAGCCACTCAACTGGAGATGACAGAGAACCTTGGGAACTGTCCCCGGAAGTTTATGTTTCGATTTCTGAACCTGTTCCTTACACTGGCTACCATCTTCTTAGTCTTCATCTTTACTCTGTGCACCTGCCCCTTTCTGCTGTTAAATTCACGCCTGCGCATATGCACCATGCTCATGCTGATTGGACTTGGTGCCCTGGCGTGGCAGAAGTGGTACGCCATACCTGCCATGGACTGGCAGGCTTGGGTCAGCTCCAGGTGGAGACTATATTCCAAGGACTCCAAGTCTCTATCAGATGGGCCTTAAGAAGCCTGGGTTTGCTAGCTCTTCCCACTTTCAGGTGTCAGGGCATCCAGGCAGCTCTCCTCAGACAGCCACTTCTCAGTTCTCCCTTTTGGATTTTATCTCCACTGTGAGAGGTTTGTGGATGCCTACCCAACTCACAGTTCCCTTTCTCACATCCTTCTATACCGTCTGCAGACATGAGGCTTGGAAAAGATTAAAGTCTGAAGTGCAGTGCCGCTCTCCATTCTAAATCCTTCATGCCCTCTTGTGATCCATGACTGAACACTCAGAGGCTCCAGTGCCTCCCCCACCATTACTTTGTTGTTTTTGGCAAAGAGAAACTACATTTATTTCACAGGGATGGAGAAGAAGGTATGGTGGGGGGGGGGGTGTGGCCAAAGCCCCAGTGATTGGGACAGGGGTTAGGTTTTCCGGTAGGAGGCAGATCTTTTTGTTGTTGGGGCTGGAAGAGTCTCATGCAGGTGACACCGAAGAGACAGATGAGGCTTCTGTTTTGGAGGTGCTGGAGAGTTCAGAGCTGTCATCCACTTTCTTCCCAAAAAGCTGCAAGATGCAGTTTCGAAACTGGCAGGACAGAAAGTGTTACTCAGCAGAGCAGGAAGGGCCGGTGTGCTATGCTAAAGGTAAAGCTTAGGGCATTCAGAGGAAAGTATTCACTAAGTGCCATCTGAATGACTTAACACCTTCTCTTCTACCGTTTAGAACCCTACAAAGTAAATGGAGGAAGGCTCAGATTGTTCCTTGCACATAAGGATGGTCTACTTCTGACTATCTGGTCATCTAAGTCATCTAAATTAGCAGCTGATGGTAACTATTGTGGGTCATATCATGTCCTGCCAAGAGAGATGTTCAAGTCCTAACACTTGGAATCTGTGAGTGAGACCTTATTTGGAAATAGCCTTTGCAGATGTATTTAGATATACATTACCATGAGGTCATGTTGCAGTAGAGTGGGCCCTGAGCCAATGACTGGTGTTCTTATAAGTAGAAGGGAATTTGGACACAGACACACAGGCACAGAGGGAAGAAGGCCATGTGAAAGTGCAGGCAGTGATCTGGGTGACTCATCTACAAACCCGGGAACAGCAAGTACCTACCAGAAGCCAGGAGGGGGGCATGGAACAGATTCTCCCCCGGAGCCCTTAGAAGGAGCCAACCCTGCTGACACCATGATTTTAGACTTCTGGCCTCTAGAACTGGGAGATAGTGTGTTGAAGTCACCCAGTCTGTGGTTGTGTCTTATGGCACCCCAGGGAACTCATATGGTGACCAAAGACAATGCCAGCTAAGGGGCCCATGCGTAGAGTGACCTGTCTCCAGAATGTCTGGGAAGAGGCATTCTAGTGAAAAGGAATGTGATTGTCATCTTGTTTCTATTCTATCCATTTTGAGGACAGGGAAGGACTAGGTAGACGACAGTCTAGCCACCACCTCATCTCTTTAGCCAAGAGAGTCTTCTGGCACCAGGAGGGACCTGTTCTTTGCTCTTTGACACCTCAAGAGATCTGGGACATATGCATTTCTCGGTTTATACCTCCAATCACAACTGAGCTAACCACAATGCTTTGAGAATGCAGACAGATGTATTTCCTATGTACCCCAGGCCTATTCTTGACCACCTCCAGCTCCCTCCAAAACTAAAACTCTCAAAACTAAAAAAACATAATTGCTGAAATCAATAACAGAAGAAATGGGCTGAACAGCAGAATCAACTCAGCTGAAGAGCTGGCACATGAGGCTGAGGAATTCGTTCGACACATTCACTTAACATCTACCTACTTACTGAGTGCCTATTCTGTGCCAGACTGTGTCCTAGGGGCATCAACAGGGAGTTCCTCATGGAGTTTCACTCCAGAAAGTTCTCTCAGAATGGAACAGGAAGGGCTAACAGTATGAAAAGGGTGAAAGAAAGGTTTGAAAGCCTGGAGAAGTCCAGAAGTGCAGACATCTTTCTAGCAGCGGGAGAAAAGAAAGACACAAGCAAAGACAGGACTCGGCAAGTTAGTCTAGGATTCCACAAACAAAAGACAGACCCCAAAAGAGACCCATGTGAAAGACAGGAAACAGGGGTCAGGGATAGAACTATACTCTGGGTATTGCGGTGCCAGGAATGGAATCCTGGGGAATCAACTGTGGTACTGATCCTACTGAATATTTAACCATTACCCAAAGAATGCATGCTTAAGGAACATAACAGAGAGTCAGAGCCAGGCAGGAGGAGGCAAAGCCATGGGGCAACTGTGAAATGGAGGAGCAGGGAAGAGTCAGTTGAAGGATTAGACTGGGTCTGGTGAAATAGGAGGTCCCTGAGGGGGCAGTATTTCTGACCCACAGACCTTTCTGGTCACCATCAAATCACATCACCCATACACCTTAATGAAGCGGATGTGATGGATTCAAGGAAGAATAAGAAGGCAAATTGCACTTGGAATATGATGAGCCGCAATAGTCGTCTATAACCTACCAAGAAGTGTAAGAGTCATGGGCAGTTTGCTGTGGAGGCCCAATATGCCAGTCCGTGCTGGCTTCTATCTGGGCGAGGCTTTGGGCAGGACCACAGAATATCCCCCCCAAACTAATCTATAAAGCCACAGAAACCACTAGTGGGTGCAGCCAGAAAGGGCCTCTTTTATGTCCTGGTCAGAGTTAGGGTTTGAAGATAGAAAGATGAAGATTGAGAGAAAAATAGTGCCAATAATGCCAAGAAGTGCACACCTAGGGTACTGCGGCCATGTTCAGGCGGTCCTCTGGTGTTTGAGCTCTAGGCTGGTCCAGAAGCCAACAGAAGGGAAGAGCTCGGCAGTACACAGGCACATGCAGGAAACGCCCACCCTCAGGCAGAGACCATAGGGCTGGGTCACATGCTGAGCCTTCTCAGGTCATTGTCCCGGAGGCCAAACAAGATACCAGGTGGAAGCCGTTATGGGGCTCCTCCAGGTTTTATTTCTAGTTTCCTCTGCCAACAGTGTGACTTACCTGCCGATTCATAAAGACATAGATAATGGGGTTGTAGATAGTGGCACTTTTGGCAAAGTAGGCTGGCAGGGCAGCCACCAGAGGGTGGAAGGCGTAGCCAGGGTGGGCAGCAGCAAAGCATGCAAAGAAGGTGTAGGGCCCCCAGCAGAGGCAGTATGCCAGGATCATCACTACCACCATGCGGGTCACCTCCTTCTCTGCCTTCTGGGTGGACTCGGATTCCTTTTGCTGCTTCGCCACCTGGGGGAGACAGAGAGTTGTACCAAGGGACAGTGAATGGGAGAGTCCCTCAGGGCTCTGAATCTGAAGGGACTCCGTGTTCCTATTGCTTGGGCAGCAACTCCAGGAGGCAGTGAGTGATGGGCGACTGAAGGATGGGGACTTGTCGGGAGAAGGAGATGGGCCTACCTGCTACAGTAACTTGGCTAGCCAGCAGCTAGTTTCCGTCTGAGTGAGTACACATCTGGCCTGGGGTGGTCTTGCGCCAGAGCAGCTCATGCTTTGAGTTAGCACGCAGCTAAACCTGGCTAAGATGGCCCTGAGGTTGGGCCTTCCAAGCTCTTGGCTTATCTTGACTCCTGTTAGGAGTTTTGGGCAGCAAGGACCTAAGGCGGCTGTTCTTAGCCTCACCTGGTCCCTTATCAGCCTGCCCCTTCCTGTGCTGAGGTCTGAGAGGCTGGGCAGGAGAAGGCGCAGGGGCTGGCCACTGCCTGCTATGGGAAGGGACTGATGGCAGGCAGCTGAGTGGGCGTGAGGGGAAACTGTGTGGACAGGCAACACATTCTGGAGCCTGGGTCTGGAGCCATATCTCAGACCTAATGTGGCCCAAACCATGGCTAGAACCTGTGGGAGCGAGCTACATTGGTTCTGATCCCTGACCACCGTCAGGTGGGGGAGGAACGGGGGGGGGTACTACAGATCGAAGGCAATGAGATGAGGGCAGCTTATCTTGAGCCCGTGGCCTCCACTCCAGAGAGAGCTTCTGAGCACATGCTAATCCGATTGTGGACACAAGCAGCTTCATATAGGAAAGGTGTCACCCCGAAGGGCCTTCTACCACCTGTGCCAAGCAGGATCACAACAAGAACAGATGGCACATCCAGATCAAGCTAATTGTAGCTTAGATAATTGATAAAGGGATAACTTACTTATGGTGTTTAGTAGACCACAGGGGGAGCACAGAGTTCTCAGCACCCCAGGACCCAATCTCACTCTCCTGTTTTGCTCTGATGTCCTGCAAGGGCTCCCCAGGGGTAGCCCAGCTGGCGCAGGGAAGCGAAGGTGTGTCTGTAGACAGGATCAGCTTCCCAGGGAGAAGGAGGGTAGAGAGTGGGCCTGGGGGGCAGATGGCACCTGTGAATCCACTCAGTCTGCCCAGTGAAGGGGACAAGGACCCTCTGGTGGCAGCCTTTTAAAAACACTCCTCGATTTGCAGGTTTCACTTGTACATCTGGCTGCCCCTGGAACTGTCCTGGGTCAGGAGGAATGCAGCTGTGCTCCCTTATTGGGCCCCTCCACTGGAGATCGGGCCTATCCCTCCCCATTCTATGAGGACAAGGACAAGGGAACCAGAGCTGTAACGGCAGTCCCAAAGAAATTGCCAGATTCATGTCTGGTTTGGGGGCAGGAGAGCAGACTGGGTGACCCTCTGTTCCTGCCCAGATGTCCCTGGCCTTCATGTTCCTACCAGCCAGGGGTGAAGCCAGGAGGGCACGGGGGCTTACAGCTCGGATTGCCAGCCACACTTGGAGGTAGCAGAGCACGATGACACTGAGCGGGATGATGCAGCATGTGGTCATGAGGACAATCATGTATGACTGCACCCCAGGGTACGAGCTACCGCTGAACACGTCTGGGCCGCACGAAGTCTTCAGGCCATGGGGCCAGTACCTGGATGGAAGGACCAGCAGCCTGTCTTGATGCATGCAAGGCAACTTGGGAACCCCCAGCCCAGGGAGGCCACTGACTTGGGTAGGGTTGTTGGATTTTTTTTTTTATTGAGGTGAAATTCACATTACGTGAATTGACCATTTTTGAAGTGCACAGTTCAGTGGCATTTAGCACATCCATTGTCACTATCTGGTTTCAGAACATTGTCATCACCTTGATTACATCCCCTTTTTACAAAGCGAGGCCGAGGTACTCTCCTGCCTTCTAAGAACACCTGCGAATATCTGAATCATTTTTGTGGGGTCAACTAGATCAGCCCTGAAGTTGTAGGCATTTCTTCATGTGTTCCTGCGAGCGGTTCACACTTGGGAGAAACAGACCTTTCCAGAGGCTGGGAGACTACGGGGCTTATTTCCACGTTGCAGCCAGCTAGATTCATGCTTTCATAGCCACTCCAAGCTCGAAGGGGTCTCAGGGAGAGTCAGGTGCATCCTCACTTTACTTGTGGGGCAATGGAGACCCAGAGACAGAAAGCTATCTGTCCCAGGGCCACAGAGGGAATCATGAGTCTGACTCTCCCCTTTCTGCCCTGTAAGCCACCTTCCTGGCACCCTGGCATCCTTACCTGCTCCAGCCAAAGATGGGCGGGGCCGTCCACACAGCAGCCCAGACCCAGGAGAAGGTGATGCCTGCGATGGCCAGCTTGGCATCAAATCTCATATTGCCAAAAGGCTTGCAGACCACCAACCACCTCTCCCACGAAATGATGGCCAGGGACCAGAGACCCGTGATCCCTGCAGGGGAGAGCAGACAGATGATGGCTTTGAACCTCTTGCATGACTTCTTCCATATGGACCAGCTGACAGTTTTCCAGACGAAGAGACGCTCTTCAACTACCTGCAAAACCTCATTGTGCAAAGAGTGATTTCAGGTCCACGGGGCACTAGATCAATTTCTTTTCCTAACGCGAGCCTTCACATTTTTCCCCACAGTGCCTCTCCTTGCTCCCTCTGATTCTGCCTCTTGGTCCACCTTGCTTTCCCTCTTTCTTTTTTTTTTTTTAAGATTTTATTTATTTATTTTTAGAGAAAGGGAAAGGGAGGGAGACAGAGAGGGAGAGAAACAGCAATGTATGCTTGCTCCTCACATGGTCCTCACTGGGGACCTGGCCCACAACCCAGGCATGTGCCCTGACTGGGAATCGAACCGGGACCCTCTGGTTCCCAGCCCGTGCTCAATCCACTGAGCTACACCAGCCAGGCTCCCTCTTTCTTTTACTTGGCCACCAGCCTTTCCTCTGATGACACTGAGGTAACCCCCGATGGCCACGTACATACCAACATGACCCACTGATATGCTATGATCCCACTCAAGAGCTATGCCCCTCCTGCCAGTACGCACGTGTTCCTTTAGGCCCTCCCTGACGTGCTACCACCTTGCACCATTTGGCAGGTGCAGACAAGGTCTCCTGTCCTACTTAGACCCCAGAGGAGTGAGTGCACAGAATTCAGGGGCCCCTGAACTGCGGTGGGGAAAATGACATCTTTGTTTTCATTAACCTTTAATGGGCACTGGCATTTCCTTTCATTTTGAGTGTGGCAGCACTAGCAGTGCCTGTCACTTGGTCACTTTACAGAGGTGGTAGACATTTCCAGTATCACCATGTTCATTACTACTTTGAAATTTCAATGGCTGTCAGGCCAGATCCAGTTATTTGATGCTTTAATGAAGAATAGTGTCACTAACTCTTCTGCAATTACCTTTAATACTATTTATTCAATTATAATATAATTAAATTTAGTATTATAATTTTAATCCTAATACTTTAAATGAAGAACTATGTTGCTAATTACTATTTAATACTTTGATATCTATATTTCAGTATCGTTGTAATCCTTTGTAATCCTACGGACCTTGTGTGCATTCACAAATATTCTTCTGAGAAGGGGTCCATATGTTTCCCCTGAGAGCCAGGGAGCGTCTGCGGCACTGAAACTGGTTTGGACGTGCTGGCATCATGTTACCACCTACCTCGTAAGGTCATGGGAAGGTTCAACGTGTTCATTTAAGGAGCCGCCTTCCTGCCCCCACTTTACAGATGGAAAAATGGAAGAAGAACAAAGCAGTAATTCAGCGGAGCTCACACCACTAGTAACTCAAATATGGGGCCAGGCTCCCCACTTCCCAGCTTCCTCCTATCTTAGTGTCTCTCTTTCTATTGTTCACCTCCTCAGAGTCCAAATTGGAGATCAGGTTAGGCGACAATGAGACAAGCCCAAGTTAGATGTGGAAGCTAAGGACCCCAGTCTGTTGGCCAGGTGGTCCTGGGAAAGTTTAAAAATGGCACAGTAGGTGCAAGCTTCAGCTGGTTTGACAGCTGGAGGCCTGGAGACAGGCTGCTGTGGCCTTTGGGCTCCTGTAGTCTTGAGTGGACACCAAGGCTGTAAACCTGTGGTCCTCTGTTCTCTCATGGGGGCATGATACAAGGGCTACTGGAGAGAGAGGACCTTGGCCTCATCAGGTCTGCCTATCCTCCTCTTCCTCGTTGGCCCCTGAGAAAGAAGCCTGGCCTCATGGCAACCACCTCCTTCACCAGGTGCCCAACATACGACAGATCCAACTTCTGCTCTAGCCTCCTTGACCCTCCTGTTGACGTGGCTTTAGCTTTCTCACTCAGGCTCCCTTCCATCTTCCAGCCTCTTCCTGGGCGTCCCCTTCCAGCCCCCTCCTCCCAAAATAAAGTGTCCGCTCCAGAGTGTGCCACCCCAGGCTTGCCCGCCTCTTGTCGTCTGCTCAGCAATTGCTCACCAGTTGTCTGCCCACCCAACCACCTACTGAGCTCAGCTTTCCTCAGTCACCTTGCCCCAGCCCCCTTCTTATTCTGCTGACTCAAGATTCAACTCCTCCGGGATATGGTCCTCTGAGAGGACTGTTGGCACTGTGTAGTTACTATCTGAGGTAGCACCTCCTCTTCCTAGGACTTGGGAACACTTCGGGCTGGGACCCTGTATGCAGCATCCTATATGCCTGGTGCCCAGCATAGAGCTCAGCACATGGGTACTTCTCAGCCAATGTTCACCTGAATGAAGCTGCGGCCCACAGACATGTTAGTGATGGGGATGGGAAAAAGAATCTGGTAATTGTTTCTTTCCCTGGAAAAAGCCAACACAGGTGAGCTGAAAGGGAACACATCCTGATTTGGGTGGGAGCTCTGTTCGGGGTGCCCAGAGCCCCCCACTCCCACATTGTTCTGGGGTCATGTGGCTCTATATCTGTTTTCTCACATGCCAGCTGCATGGCCCCAAACTGGCTGCTCCTAGGCAGAGCCTATCTCAGAGCAGGCACTCCGTGTGTGTTGGACCCCACAGGCCCACCCCCGACCTCAGGGATGATTTTGGCCCAGTTTCCCCTGCAGGTCTGTCTCCCTTCAAATGTGCATTGGCACACCTGGGGGTTTCCTGTATGAGTGTTTCCTTTATGTACAGCATGCTGGGTCTCTCCTGAGGCTGGACACTCAGCTGGCTTACCACACAGGGAGACGGTGTAGCCCTCCACGACGCACAGAGGGTGGCCCAGCACAAAGTAGCCGTAGATCTGGTTTACAACGCTGATAGTGCTGGCGATGATGGTCTCTGCCAGGTCAGCAACTGCCAAGTTCACCAGGATCCAGTTCAGAGGGTGGCGCAGCTTTTTGAACCTCGTGGTGGCCACAAGTACAAGTCCATTAGTGAAGACGGATGCAATGACCACGAAGATCATCCAGGCACTGGTGAGGTGATACACCCATCTGGGAGCAATATGGTAATTGGGGCCTTCAAAGGGGCCTGGAGGCAGGAGGTACAGAGTAGATATCAGCATCACCCACCTGTACAGCTATACCCATCCCTCCTCCCCTCCCTGCCAGAGCCTCCCCTCAACCTTCCCACTCCCCTGCTTGCCACATTTGCAGCTGGTTCTTTCCCTCTAACTCTGTTCATCTGCAAACAACCTGCCCTTTATCCTGTCTCTGAGGCCAGAGGACATGGTTTGGTGGACAGCTGTGTGGGCATCTTGGAACTTAACAAAGTGAAACTCCTCATCATCTCTGCTGGGTATCTCTCTGCCTCCTCTGGTTCACCGCCCAGTATGCTGGGCCAGGCCCCCTGTAGTGCCATCGACAGACCCCTGCTCCCCTGAGTTCCCCACACCCCCTGCACTTTTTTCCTTGTGCACTTCATGTCTTTCTGTTGAGTCTTTGCTCACACTCTCCCCTGCACCTGGGTCCCCTTCCTTTCCATACCATAAAGTCCAGTTCAGATGCCCTTGGTTTTCAGGAGCCTTTCCAGATTCACCAGCTGAGAGTCAACTCGGCCCCTTGGGACTACCATGATACAACTCTATGATGTCCTCGTATATATTGGAGTTACCCCGAAAGTACAGAGGTTTCGTATGAGAATAGCAACTGGAACTGTGAGGTGTTTGGAACACTCCAGCTTGCAGGCAAATGCAAGGGGCAGGAGCAGTTTCAAAATGAGGTAGTCTGAATGTCCTTCCCAGACAACCCGTGGAGTCCAGATTGGGCAGAGCAGGGACAAGAGGGACAGGGCAGCGACAGAGGCCATGCATGGTCATGGGGTGACAGGGGCACTCTGAATTTGAGAGGCCAGAGAGGAGGGGCCTCTAGCAGTGCAGGTGCCCCAGCCTGCTCCTCCCTCCTGAAACCTCTGGATGGGACTCATTTCATGAAGAAACGAGCATGAGAAGGGTATCCCACTCAACGCCCTAACAAAACTATTCTAAAAAATACAAGAAGGGAGGGAATCAGGTGTGGGGGCAGGCAGAGAGGCAAGGTTTCTTCGAATATACCTTGTTTTCTAGATTTTAATTTGGAAATCTGCAAGTAATTTATTACCTAATTATAAAACAACAGTCAATTTCGAAAAGCAATCCCTGAAAATAAAAAAAAATGAAACAAATGGACCTAAATGCATAGCCACTCCGTGGCATAATCACATGCAGAACGACTATTCTAAGGGACTTGAAAAGATAGTAGTTTGACTACGTGAACCTAGTGGCATACATCTAAAGATAAAATGTTATCCTAAATGTGAAATATATCCTAAAGATAAAATATATCCCAAAGATAAAATGTCCAAATGTTACAGTTTTGGTAATTATGTTGTTGGCATTTGTGTTGGTGTCATGGACCATTGTGCATGTGTTTGGGACAAAGCTAATGGTTAAGTAAATGATATTCTCATTCTGATTCTACCCAAAGCCCTTGAGAACACGATTCTTGGTCGGAGAGAAAGCAGATACAGAGGTCAAACCCAAATGGCTCCACTGGGAAACCAAGTCACTATTTTGAAATGGGAGAGATAAAAGGGAAGAATCAAATGTTTCTCCTGTCTTTCCCATATACACCCCCTACCCCGGGAGAACGCAATAACAGATGAGGGCATGTTTCTCTTTATCCGAGTAGTCCAGCTAACAAATGAAGACAGAATGCTATTTTTGCATTCCCCAGTGGGTTAATGGGTCCAGGCATTGGGCTTCAGCACTTGCCAACACCCGGGAAAAAAGGACACCCTCCTAGTGGAAAAGTCTTGACAGAACATCCAGCAAATCCAGTCTTGGCAGACCTTCAAATCAACTGCCAGTTTACAAAACCAGCCTGATGAGCAAGGTGGGAGGAGCATGGGAAGCCACACGTGGGAAGACATAGGTAAGATCCGAAGTGGGTGAGTCCAGAGACTCGTTTGCTTTGACAAATAAATTGCAAAGAGGTCCAGGGGGAACCTCCAAATCCAAAAAGGATGACAAGACATATCTATCAATAGCAATGTGAAGTTCTTACTTAAGCCCTGTTTCAAGCAAACTGAAAAAAATGTTTAAATGCTGACTGGAATTTGATGATATCAAGGCAGTGTTACCTTCTACATGTGATAATGCCATCGTGGTGATGTTTTCTAAAGAGTCCTTTCCTCTTAGAGATGCATACTGAAGATTTATAGAGGAAATGGTGTGATGTCTTGGATGTACCTCCAGAAATCCAGAGGAAGGGTTAGTGGAGGGGGTTACAGATGAAATAAGACAAATGATCAATATCCAGGGGTTCACTATACTTTTCTCTCTACTTTGGTAGATACTTCGATTTTGGAAAAAAAAATTTACAGAAAGGAATCTTGGACATTGATGAAGCCCCAGAGGCCCCCACGGACAACGTTGTTCCTCCTCCATCAAGGATATGCTGGGGCTCGACCAATCAGCTCAATGCCAACTGCAGGGTTCTCAACCAGGTTGGCCCGGGAACCCTGTTGCTGGTCACTGCCCTGGCTGTCAAGAAACCAAGGCATGTGAGACATTCTTGAAGGAACCAATGGTCTTTAGTTTGGAGGAGGGACCTGGGGAGGGGTCTAGGGCTGGGGGTCACTAGTGTCCTCAGCTCTTTGAGGGGCTTACATGCAAAGCTTTTTGACTGGGCCACTCCCAGGAAAGAACTCAGCTGCCTCGACAGAGTTTTCAGTTTCTTTGAGACCTAAGTCCTCTCTCGACATGAGCCAGCTCTAAGCAGAAGAGCGGTCTTGGGAGTGCAGCGAGCTTCTTCCCCCAAGAATGTGCTACGAAAGGCTCCGGGCCCCAGGGCATGAAGTTGGAAAAGATGACCAATACAGTCTCTTCTGACCCTAAGGTTCTAGAAGTCACTCACCCCTCCCCCAAGCCTCCTGCTCCTGGAGTTTGGGCCTCCTTTTGGCTTTAGAACATGCAAAGATGAGTCAGACCGGGTCCTTCCCCAGACTTGAATGTAATGACTGCCCGCTAGTAGCATGGGGTCACAAGGAAAGAGTAATCAACTTTCGTGGGACAGGGATTTCCAAAGGGTCGGGGAAGCCTACATGGTTTGAAAAGGCATATTTGATATCCTGATGTCCTTTTCTATTCAGAAAGAAATCCCCCATTCATGTCATCATAAAAGCTAAGGGAGAAGACCCTTTGGGCTGCTGACGATGTGCAGAAGACCCTCTTGGGTAGGGTGGGTGGCCGACAGCCCCCCATGTGGCCACTTGGGTCTAGTGTCCCAGGGGGGCTGCTTCAGCCATTATAACCGAGCCTCCATGGCACCTACTCTCTCACCTCTAGTGGCGTTGCTGTTGGTATAGGTGAAGATGCTTGCCTGGGTGCTGTCCTCAAAGCTGGCCTGCAGCTGCCTGTCTGCAAGCCTTTGGGGGCCCCACCGCTGGGCCATGGCTCCAGAAAGCCTTGTCCCTGATACCCGCCAGCACTGGTGCTTTCGGGGGTTACAGTGCTTTATACAAGCCTGCAGGATCAGCCTGGGCCTCCTTACCTTAAAAGCTCCCAAACCCTTCACCATCTGATCTCTTAATTGGGCCCTGGACTTAGACCTCCTTTCGCCCACCCCTTGCCTCCTGGCTCCTTAGGAGAACCCATGAGGGCAGCTCAGAGGGATTTGCTTGGAACCAGACTCATAGCCCCTGGCTTCCCAAGGTGGCTGCAGGAGCTGCTGTGGACCCTTGGTGCTGTTCATGTGTCCTTCATTCCCTTCTATTGTCCAGCACCCACTCTTAAGTCAGGTGGGCCTGAGGGTCAGGATTTTCAGATTTGGGGAGCAGCCCAAAGCTCAAATCTGCCTTTCCCATCTGGTTTGCTCCAGAGTCCTGGGAGGTGGGGTGTGCTGGGAGGCTTTGCAAGGCTGAAGCCTGGAAATAGAGCCTCCTTGAGCATCAGGCCATCTCACCGGGCCCACACAGAAGCAAGTTGCACTGGTAGGGGCTCCTGCCCCAGGATGGGAGGAGTAGACTTGGGGGTCGGGGAGACTCCAGTGTGCATCTTGCTTTTTGCTTCCCCTTGCTCCCCATGAACTGCGCTCTTTCAGTCACCAGGATGCTCATTTAGGCAATTCTTCCGCAGCACCTGAAGGTGTCCACAGACACTCAGGCCCCTCCTGCTCAAGTCTCCCTCTCCTGAGTTCATGACCTTTCCTTGGACTGCTCCTGACCACAGCTTCCTTCTAGACTTACCTTCAAAAGTAAACCTCTCGAGACTATGGCTGGGTAGCTCAGTTGGTTAGAGTATCGTCCCTGATATGCCAAGGTTGAAGGTTTGACCTCTGGTAAGGGCATATACAAGAAGCAAGCAGTGAATCCAAAAGTAAGTGGAACATCTCTCTCACTCTCTCTCTCCCTCCCTCAAAATCAATAAATAAAATTTTAAAAAAGGAAACCTCTCAACAGTATATTCCAGATGAGCTACCTCTGTTGTCCCTCTTCAGCCACTGAAATCTGGTTGCTGCTGACCCTGCGTTTGTCAGGGACACCAATTACCTGCTAATTGCCCAATTCTGCAATTAACTGTTTCTAACTGAAGACCCCTGCCCCCCTCCGCAGGTTCCCCTTAGGGAGCACATCCTTTCTTTGGCTTCTGCCAGCTCCTCTTTACTCAGTCCTGAAATCCAGCTGCCTTCAGCTATCTCCTTTGGGTTGGCCTTAAGCTCAGTAAAGCCAAGACATGGGCTCATGGCCTCATGGCCTCACTTCCCTGTTCTCAGTGCCATGACTTTTCAGCCCTCCACGCTGAAGCTCCCGGTGTTGCAGCTACTCCTGCAGGTGGAGGGGAAGCCTTGGCTGCCAAGCTGAGGGCTGGAGCTTTATGGAGCCCCAGCAGGGCCACACATAGCAAGAACGGATCTTAACAGTGGTCACTACCTACCATGTGCTAAGTGCCAGGCTAGGGATTCTGTGTGGAACTGAAGGTAAGAGTCCTGGCCACAATCTTGCCAGGGCCTATTCGCAGCCTAGAAAGCTGGGCTTGCTGCCCAAGGACACCTGGAAGGCTGTGTTTTCCTAACTGCAAGAGAAAGTACACCCAACACTTCCACCCAAGAGAACTGAAAACATGCCCACACAAAAATCTTGTACAAGAATGCCCATAGCAGCATTATTCACAAGAGGCGAAAAGGTAGAAACAGCCCAAAAGTGAATCAACAGGTGAATGAATAAACAAACTGTGGGCTCTCCATGTAATGGAGTTCAGCCATCACAGGAAATAGAGTTCTGGGCCCTGGTCAGGTAGCACAGTTGCTTAGTGCATCATACTGATACACCAAGGTTGCGGTTTTGAGCCCCAGTTAGGGTACATACAAAAATCAACCAATGAATGCATAAATTGGTGGAATAACAAATCAATATCTGTCTGTCTGTCTGTCTGTCCCTCTCTCTCTTTTTCTCTCTCTCCCCCTTCCTCCCTCTCTCTAAAAGAAATAAATTTAACAAATGGAGTTCTGGCTCACGGTACAATATGAATGACCGTCAAAAACATGGTGCTGAGTGAAAGAAGCCAGACACGAAAGGCCATGGAGTGTATGATTCCATTCATATGAAATGCCTGAAGTGGCAAATCCATAGAGACAGAAAGGAGGTTAGTGGTTGCCAGGGGCTGGGGGGTTGCAATGGGGAATGACTGCTAATGGGGACAGGGATTCCTTTGGAGGTAATGGAAATATTCTAAAATTAGATTGTGACGGTGCAGCCATTGTGGGATACAGTTTGGCAATTCCTCAAAAAAATTAAAAATAGAATTCTTATATGATCCAGCAATTCCACTTCTGGGTATATACCCAAAAGAAGTGAAAGCAGGAGCTCATAGCATGAATTTATGATGTTCAAGTGGCTCACAGTGTAGTTTAATATAATAATATCAGATTCCGAGAATTCAGCCCCCAGTCATTTTGACTTCCAAATCCACACTTTCCCCTCTTCCTGGGTCCTAGGGAGCTCTACCTGCTTGTCTCCACCAGTTGAAGAATCAGAACATCCAAGAATGTGAGAGCTGGAAGTGGGCCTCCTCTGAGACTGCCTGTCCCACCTCGTCCCTTCTGACCACTGGGCACAGGACACCTCTTCCCAGCACCACCACAGATTGGCTAGATGACCTTGGATGGGGAGACCCCTCCATTTTGGGCCAGATTCCCCTTCTGTCTAAAGGGCTATATAACTGGTTGCCCCCGCATAGGGCTCCCATGTCATTTGGAAGCCCTTTGGTAACAATATGTATGAAGTGCCATCTCAGTGGGCGTCTGGCAGAGGAGGATCAGGACATCTGGAGGAAACCTCCAGCTTGAGCCCTGAAGGTGTCCCACCACTTGCCAGGCCTGCTCTTGTCCAGCATTACATTAATCACTGAGCTCAGTCATGGGTCTGCCCCAAGACCCTATAAACGGGGAAGGGAGATGGCAGAGGTGGGAGGAGGTGGGGATGGCAGTGAGTCCTGGGTCTGCAGAGTAGGGTGCTAATTGATGATTAAGGTTAATAGAAGATCAAGTCCTGTTTTAGCAGAAAGCAGATTACTGCCCTGGAAAGTCACCCAGCACCTGGGTGCACACGTGTGCTCCCCAAGGCCCAATGAAAACTCACTCAGGTCCTGCACTCTGGCAAAGGGTAGATGAAAGAGGAGGGGCATTTGTAAAGGAGATGAACAAGGAGGTGCGAAAATGTGGGTGAAGAGCAGCAGGAGAAATAGGAGGGGGCTTCCACTGTGCCCCCATGTCCCTTTCTCATCGCCAGCTGGGGCCGCCTAGCCAGGCTGGAAGATAAGATGGCTGACTTGCCTAATCCAACTACTCCTAAGTGACTGGGAGGAGCCATGCTTAGGAGCCTGGGGGCTGACCATCACCTTGGTTCAGCTATGGCTTTGGTCAGCAGTCAGTGGCTGCTATAACTACAAGGCAAGGAACCACTTGGCCACTTATTTTTGTACTAAGATTTATATAACATCAAATTTATCATCTGAACCATTTTTAAATTTTATTTTTTAATTAAAGTTTACATTTGATATTATTTTGCATTAGTTTCAGTTGTACAGCATAGTGGTTAGATAATTACATACTTTGTAAAGTGTTCCCCCGATATGGTACCCACCTGGTACTATACACACATCCCTGTGACTGTTTTGTAACTACCAATTTGTACTTCTTAATCCCTTCACCTTTTTTCACCCACTCCCCAATCACCCTCCCCTCTGGCAACCATCAGTCTTTTCTCTGTATCTATGAGTCGGTTTTATTTTGCTTATGTGTTTATATTGTTCTTTAAATTCCACATATAAATGAAATCATGTGGTATTTGTCTTTTGTCTTTTCTCTGACTTATTTCACTTGGCGCAATACCCTCTAGGTTCACCCATGCTGTCACAAATGGGAAGATTTCATTCTTTCTTATGTCTGAGTAATATTCTATTGTATATATATACCACCACTTTTTTTATCCACTGATCTATTTTTTTAAAGATTTTATTTATTTATTTTTTTTAGAGAGAGGGAAAGGGAGGGAGACAGAGAGGGAGAGAAACAGCAATGTATGGTTGCCTCTCACATGGCCCTCACTGGGGACCTGGCCTGCAACCCAGGCATGTGCCCTGACTGGGAATCAAACCGGGACTCTCTGGTTCCCAGCCCACGCTCAATCCACTGAGCTACACCAGCCATCCACTCATCTATTGATGGGTACTTAGGCTGCTTCCATATCTTGGCTATTGTAAGTAACACTGAAATTAACACAGGGGTGCATATATTCTTTTGAATTAGTGTTTTGGGTTTCTTCAGATAAATACCCAGAAATGGAGTTGCTGGGTCAGAAGTCAGTTCCATTTTTAATTTTTGAGGCCCCTCCATACTGTTTTCCATAGTGGCTGCACTAGTCTGGATTCCCACCAACAGTGCATGAAGGTTCCTTTTTCTCCACATCTTCACCAGCACTTGTTGTTTGTTTATTTATTTATTTTTTAAAAGATCTCATATATTTATTTCTAGAGAGAGGGGAATGGAGAGAGAAAGAGAGGAAGAGAAACATCCATCTGTTGCCTATCGCAAGCCCCCAACCGGGAACCTGACCTGCAATCCAGACATGTGCCCTGATCAGGAATCAAACCGGTGACCTTTCAGTTTGTGGGATGGTGCCCAACGTACTGAGCCACACCAGTCAGGGCTGCTTGCTGATTTACTGATGATAACCGTTCTAAGAGTTGTGAGGTGATATCTTATTGTGGTTTTAATTTGTATCTCTCTGATGATTAGTGACGCTGAGCATCTTTTCATATGTCTATTGGCCTTCTGTGTGTCCTCGTTGGAGAAGTGTCTATTCAGGTCCTTTGCCCATTTTTAAACTGGATTGTGTGTGTGTGTGTGTGTGTTTGTGTGTGTTGAGTTGTATGAGTTCTTTATAAATTTTGAGTATTCTTTTTAAGATTTACTTATTTATTTATTTTTAGAGAGAAGAGAAGGGAGGGAGACAGAGAGGGAGAGAAACAGCAATGTATGGTTGCCTCTCACATGGTCCTCACTGGGGACACGGCCCACAACCCAGGCATGTGCCCTGACTAGGAATCGAACCGGGACCCTCTGGTTCCCAGCCCACACTCAATCCACTGAGCTACACCAGCCAGGGCTAAATTTTGAGTATTAACCCTTTATCAGATGTATCATTGTGAGTATTATCTCTCATTCAGTACTATGCCTTTAATTTGGTTGGTTGTTTCCTTTGCTGTGCAAAACCTTTTTAGCTTGATGTAGTCCCACTTGTTTATTTTTTCTTTTTGTTTCCCTTGTCCAAGGAGATATATCAAAGAAAATATTACTAAGAAAAATGTCAGAGATTTACTGCCTACGTTTTCTTCTAGGAGTTTTATGGTTTTGAGTCTTACATTTTAGTCTTTAATCCATTTTGAGTTTATTCTTGTATATGGTGTAAGAAGGTAGTCTAGTTTCATTTATTGCTTGGATCTGTCCAATTTACCCACCCTTATTTATTGAATAGACTGTGCTTACCATTGTATGTTCTTGCATACTTTGTCAAATATTAATTGACTACATAGGCACAGGATTCCTTTCTGGGCACTCTCTTCTGTTCCTTTGATCTATCTGTTTTTATGCCAGTACCATGCTGTTTTGTTTACTATAGCCTTGCAGTACAGTTTGATATCAAATAGTGTATTCATCCAATTTTGTCCTTCTTTCTCAAAATTTTTGTGCTTATTTGGGGTCTTTTGTGGTTCCATTATACATTTTTGGATTATTTGTTCTAGTGCTGTGAAATATACCATTGGTATTTTGATAGGAATTTTTTTTTTACCTCCCGCCCCCACCCTGTTGATAGGAATTTTACTGAATCTATAAATTGCTTTGAGTAGTATGGACATTATAATAATGTTAGTTCTTCCTATCCATAAGCATGATATATCCTTTCATTTATTTGTATGTTCTTCAATTTCTTTCTTCAGCGTCTTATACTTTCCTGAGTACAGGTCTTTTACCACCTTGGATAAACTTATTCCTAGGTATTTTTGGTTAAATATTTTATTTATTTTCAGAGAGAGGGGAAGGGAGGGAGAAAGAGAGGGAGAGAAACATCAATGTGTGGTTGCCTCTCACATGGCCCCCATTGAGGACCTGGCCTGCAATCCAGGCATGGGCCCTGACTGGGAATTGAACAGGAAAACTTTTGGTTCACAGACTGGCACTCAATCCACTGAGCCACACCAACCAGGGCTTATTCCTAGGTATTTTTAAATGCAATTGTAAGTTGGATTTATTTATTTATTTATTTATTTATAGAGAGAAGAAGGGAGACAGAGAGAGAGAAACATCAATTTGTTGTTCCACATATTTATGCATTCATTGGTTGATTCTTGTATGTGCCCTAACCAGGGATCAAACTTGCAAACTTGGCATATTGGGATGATGCTCTAGCCAACTGAGCTATCTAGCCAGAGCAGATTATTTTCTTAGTTTCCCTTTCTGATAGTTCGGTATTGGTGTATCATGACAGTTCAGCAGCATTAAGCACATTCACATTGCTGTACAACCATCACCACCATCCATCTTGAGCACTTTTCATCTTCCCAAACTGGGACTCTATATCTTTTTTTTGTAATATTTTATTTATTTATTTTTAGAGAGAGGGAAAGGGAGGGAGACAGAGAGGGAGAGAAACAGCAATGTATGGTTGCTCCTCACATGGCCCTCACTGGGGACCTGGCCTGCAACCCAGGCATGTGCCCTGACTGGGAATCAAACCGGTGACCCTTTGCTTTGCAGTCACACTCAATCCACTGAGCTGCACAAGCCAGGGCCCTCCTCATTTTTTTTTTAAATTCTTTTTTCTTCATTCTGTTCTGACTGGGTGTCAGAACGGAATTTCATCATTTCTTCCTTTTGTTCCAAATCGTTGATTTGAGTCCTGGTTTCCTTCCCTTCACTATTGGTTCCCTGTATATTTTCCTTTCTTTCACTTTGTATTGCCTTCATTTCTTCCTTCATTTTTGTGACTGCACTGAATCATTTCTGTGAGCATCCTCATTACCAGTGTTTTGAACTCTGCATGTGATAGCTTGCCTATCTCCTAGTCACTTAGTTCTTTTTCTGGAGTTTTGATCTATTCTTTCATTTGGGCCATATTTCTTTGCCTCAGTGCACCAGTCTGAATGAATGTTTCTTCTTTAACTCCTTGGTTGTCAGACTTCCATGCAGCTTGATTTTCTGGCAGTTCTGGTTGGTTTTTGTTTTTAAATTTGTTGTTGTCCTTCTTTTGGTTATGTGAGGAAGTGAAATGTTTCTACCTATGCCTCTATCTTGGCCAGAACCCCAGTATAATGTTTTAAAGCATCATTCATTGCCTTTGACTTTGTATTTGGAACAGTTTTACATACATTGAATTTTAATTTGAATTTGAATGTGGTCAAATATGACTTAATTTCTGGCCTTTCTACCTTGTTGGAAAAGTTCTCCCATCCTAAGTTCTTCAGAGACCCGTAAACATGCACCATATATATAAAGTCCAAAAACAAGGGTTGAACTGTTTCCTCATTTGGGGGTCTGTTCTGTTACATCCCAAATTGCTCACTTCAAAGCCTGACAACCACCAGATTTTCCTCACCACCCCCCGCAGCTGACCCATGTTCCCTTCTCAGTATAGTTTCCATATTCTCAGTTTGGTCCCATAATCTAATTTCATCTACTGAAGGCTGCCATGTCTGCACTTTGTGACCTTAAACAAGTCAGTCACCACCTCTAGAATGTGTGTCCTCATCAGGAAGACGGGGATAACTTGGAGCAAGTAAATATTTGCTGTAAAGTTTGAATGAGTTAATGCTTTTGAAAAGTCATAGCACAGTATTTGGTACAGAAAATTCAGTCAACAATTTATTTTACAGATACTCATTAAGTACCTACTATGGCCAGGCATTATTCTAGGCCCCCTGTGAACAAACAGATGGAGATCCCTGCCCCCTGGCAGCTGCCATTCAAGTGTGTGCGGAGGAACAATGGGAACATCAGACGTAATAAATAAGTTGTGATAAGTAGGATGGAGAATGGGAGAAGGAAAAAATGCTTTGGAGGTTGGAGGTGCCTGGGGTAGGGAGGGAATGGGTGCCGCATTTTCATACGACATCAGGGTAGGCCTCTCTGAGAAAGAGACTTGTGAGAAAAGCCTCAAAGGAAGGAGGGAGGGAGCCATGCAGATATCTGAGGAAGGCATCCCATAGAGGGAACAGCAAGTGAGTGCAAAGTCCCTGGAGCAGGAGTACACGTGACCTGTTTAAGAAACAGCAAGGAGACCAGGGTGGCTGGAGCTGAGTGAGCAAGTGGAGACTGGGAACAGGGAAAGTCAGAGAAGGGATAGGGGCCAGAGCATGTGTGTCCTGGAGGCCATTTTCAGCATGCGAGCTTTCACTGTGAAAGCTCATGCTGAATGGGGAGCTAACAAACTACCCCTGGATGTTGTTCTGAGAATGGTAGGGGTCAGGGTGAAAGCAAGGGACCAGGTAAAAGGTACCGCAGTGATCCAGGTGAAAAACGGTGACAGCTCCCACCAAGTAGGGTCCAGAAGGCTGGTGAGGGTGTCAGATGCTGGATAGCTTTCGTAGGTAGAGTCAATAGGATTTCCTGGTGGCTTAGGTGGAAGCAGTTAGAGAAAGGGAGAAGTCAAGGTCCCCTCCAAGATTGGGGGCCTGAGCTACCAGAAGGATCAAGTTGTCCTCAGCCAAGAGATCAGGGCCAAAGGCAGTGGGTGTTTGGCTTGGTCGGGGGAGAGTGTAAGCATCAGGAATCTAGGCATAAAGGGCTGACATGAGAAGCAAAAAGGGGCCATCACCTTGACCCACAGACTTTCAAAGAGAATTTGCTGAACAACTGTATCCCAATCAATGTGAAAATTTGGATGAAATGGAACAATTCCTAGAAAAACACAACTTCACAAAATGGCTTGAGAAGAAATGAAACATCTGAAGAGTTTCATGTCTATTAAAAGCCCCACTTTGCCCTGGCTGGTGTAGCTCAGTGGATTGAGTGCAGGCTGGGAACCAAAGGGCCCTGGTTCGATTCCCAGTCAGGGCACATGCCTGGGTTGCTGGCCAGGTCCCTAGTGGAGGCCATGTGAGAGGCAACCATACATTGCTGTTTCTCTCCCTCTCTTTCTCCCTCCCTTCCCGTCTCTCTAAATAAATAAAGAAAATCTTAAAAAAAAAGCCCCACTTTTAAACCTGCCTGCGAGGAAGGTCTCTGTTCCGTTTCTGATGGACATGAGGCTTTAGGTGACTTTCAAACTGGGTATGCCTTTTTTGTACCATCTTCACTAGGAAGCTCTCAGGCCTCTGCAGCATATCCCCATAGGTCTTTAGTAACAAACAAACTGAATCAATAAGTGACAGGAAGTGTGGGCACAAATATCTGAAATTTGAATGGATTAAAACTCATCATACCTCCACCCCCAATTCTGCTTGCTGCTGTAGCCGCACGACCACCAGAGAAGAAATACAGTTTTGTTCATGTATAATATTATAGAACATTATTCCGGAAAAACCTGTGGGGTTTTTGTTGCTTTGTCTTTTTCTGTTTTGTTTTGTTTTTCCTTTAATTTCTAAATCAATTTTTCTTCTTTTTACTTGAAAAAGAAAAAACGTGTTTCGTTTCCAATCTGTTCTATAGTTACAATCTAGTACAGGGCCAAGCCTTAAACTGGGCAGAATTTACACTGTGATTAAACTATGTAGTGTTTGAGTCATGCAGACAAGGTGCTCAAACAGGGGAGGGCCGGCACCAAGGCTGCCACCTCATTCTGTGTCTGCCTCCTCGCTGCAAGTTCCTCTCTCTCTTTTAATTTATTGATTTGAGAGAGAGAGAGAGAGAAAAGGGGTGAGAGAAAGAGAGAGAGAGAGAATATTTGTTGTTCCACTCATTTATGGATTCATTGGTTGATTTCTTGCATGTGCCCTGATTGGAATTGAATGGAAACCTTGGCGTATCCCAGTGATGCTTCAACCAATTGAGCAATCCAGCCAGGGCCACAGGCTTCTCTTTTCACATTAGTATCGTTGTGTCAAAACTGGCTTCTTTGTCTCCTGGGACAAAGACAAAATGAAATTCGTTTCACAAATCCTAATCTTCAAGGGTAAGAGAAACAAGAGAGGTTTAATATTGCCTGTTAATTGGAAATGTCGATCTGAACTCCTTGTACAGATTTACAAGTACAAGGTGAGCCTGAAACATCCCTATTGTGCCAGAAACTGTGGAGAATGGCAAAGGACAAGGGGGCCAGCTGCAGAGGGTATCCCACTGGCCAAACTTGTGACAAATAGAGCATCAAAAAGAATTTCTGACAGGAATGGAGTCTCTGAAAGCCCCCGACTCTGTACCAGTGTGCAAAATGTTTCACTGTTCGTGTTTTAACCACTTCGGTTTTCCGTACTGCTGGATCTTAGCGCAGAGCCCTTTTGCCTGCAGGAAGGGGGCACCACTAGGCCTGCGCACTAGCTCTCGGGCGTCCTCTTCTGGAGCCGTGGCTCTCGCCCAGCTAGATGGCACTGCGTGGCCGCTTGGACCACTTTCGCTTTCTTCGCCTCTTTTATCCCTCCTCTAGCACAGGTCTCTGTCCTGATTCTTTTCAGACCTGCCCACAGCTGTCCCCATGCAGGATCCACCGGCGGAGTGGATCCTGATCGGTGCACCCTGAATACCGATGGGACCCTTTGTACCACCCCACGGCCCTGCCACACCCTAGAGACTTCTGGCCCTTCACATTCTTCTGGTTACCAGTTGTCTGCTTCCTGGTTTCAGAAAACATATAGATTGGGGTGGGGGTGGGGTGCATTCTTCCTGTGCTTTTGTGATTTTAGAAGTGTGAGAATTGGGGGGTTTTGCTACCTTCCTATTCCTACGTGAACCCAGAAATCTCTTATTTATTTTTTCTTTTAAAAAGTTGCTTTTAAAATTCTGATAAATACACATAACATGAAATTCACCATTGTAACCATTTTCAGGTGTGCGACTGAGTGGCATTAGTACATTCACATTGTCTTCATTGTCATTTTTTGTATTAAGATGTGAATTACATTTGTGGTCCATTTAATTGTTTTTTTAAAAAATTTTCTCACAGACAGTGGAAATCATACAAAAGCTTACACAATATATATGCAGTTAAAATTATCAACAAGATGTGCATATACAATATAATTCCCTTTAACTGTATACCACTATTAGGGAAGAAATTCTAAACAGAAGCCAAGGGCAAATTTGTTTTAACAGTAGTATTTCCTGTAGCTCAGGGCCAGGTGTTTTTATTGTGTGTGTTCCCTTTATCTGTTACTGTGTGTGTTCCTTTTATCTGTCCCATCTTTTTTACACAGTGCAACAAGAGATACGCTTTGTCTCCATTGTTCTAGAAATGTTTTTAGTGCCTTTGATTCAGGGGCAGAAAGCTTGTCCCCATTGGCTCCAATTGCAGGGCACCCCTCCCTCTTTGGGGGAGTGACCTGCTTGCCTCTCTGTAAGGCTGTGACCCTCCGTGTTAGGGGAGGCCACTGGCCATTTCCTGCAAGGCCCAGCCTTGTTCTGTAACGCTGAGTGTCTGAATCTGAGCTTTACCTTTACAAGAGATATTTCTAGTGAGGTTGTGATTACAAATTCAATGCCTGCAGTTATAGTCTGGGAGGCAAGAGGATTCAGTTGAGATTGACCAGTGTAAGTAACTGCTTTGCTCTGAAGCCCAGCAGCCCCTGGGAAGAGGTACAGCACACTGTTGCCACCACAATGCTCAGAGACCAGCCAGCTGCCTTCGGTCAAGTTCTCCATTGACTTGTTATAAACTGCACCTGAAGTTAGATATAACTGTATTATAATTTTGCTATGGTCTCAATGTTTGTGTCCCCCCCCCCAAATTCATATGTTGAAATCCTAATGTCCAATGAGCTGGTATCAGGAAGTGAGGCCATTGGGAAGTGGTTAAATTATGAGGGCAGAACTCCTCAATGAAGTTATGAGGCAGGAGATAGTCAGGAGCGAGGAAACTCCGGAGGCACCCCAGGACTAAGACAAAGGACATCAATACAGATCAGAGACCCTGTTCTAAGACCACTTCCTCAGGAATGAGAATACTCCAGAGGCGGCCCCAGGACTAGGACAAGGGACATCGATACAAGACAGAGGCCCTCCTTGCTTTCTGGAAAAGTGCTGAATCACAGCGAATCATGACTGCACCTGTGCAGAAGATACTACATGACTCCTGCTTCATTATAATAGCATTATAATAAGTTAGCATTGTGGCACTCTTCTCCCGCAGTGAGCAATCAAGGAAAATCATGGAAGACCACATGTGCAGTAGCTTAAAACTCATATAACTACTTGTAGGTGCACAGTAAAAGCCCACCAAAACTAGCCAGGAAGTAACTGCCCTATAAGAATAGAATCCCTCCAGCCACTGAGGGTCAGTCTCTGCTCAGAGTTGATCCATTCCCATGTTCTGTGGAGTGCACTATTGCTTGATAAATCTGCTCTCTCTCTTTCTGCTGTAATCTCTCTGTGTGTTTGGTTCAATTCACTGTTCGTGATCACCAAGAACCTGGTTACCCGTGCCCACCTGTGACAGTTATGCCCTTATAAAAGGGGCCTAAAGAGTGCCCTAGCTGGTGTGGCTGAGTAGATTGAATGCCAGCCTGTGAACCTAAAGGTTATTGGCTTGATTCCCACTCAGGGCACATATGTGAGTTGCAGGCCAGGTCCCTGGTTGGGGGCTTGTAAGAGGCAACCGATGGATGTTTCTCTCCCTCTCTCTTGCTTCTCCCTCCCTTCACATGTCTCTAAAGAGATCCCTTCTGTCATGTGAGGCTACAACCCAGAAGATGGCCCTCATCCAGCCATGCTGGCACCCTGATCTTACACTTTCAGCTTCCAGAACTGTGAGAAATAAATTTCTGTTGTTTATAAGCCATCCAGTCTGTGGTATTTTGTTACAGATGCCCAAACAGACTAAGACATTAAATTGGTACAAATAGTAGGGGTGCTGCTGCAACAAATACTATAAAAATATGGAAGTGGCTTTGAAACTGGGTAATGAGTAGAGGCTGGAAGAGTTCAGAGGCATGTTCTAGAGAAAGTCTACATTGCTGTAAATGGATCTTTAAAAGCGATTCTGGTGAGGATTCAGAACATAAAGAGGAGAGTTGTAGAGATAGCTTGTCTTCTCAGAGAATACCTAAGGGTTTATGTGCAGAATGTGAGCAGAAATACGGATGGTAATGGCCATTCTGATGTGGTCTCAGACTGAAATGAGGAATGTTATTAGAAATTGGAGGAAAGACCATTCTTGTTATAAAGTGGCAATGGCCCTGACTGGTGTGGCTCAGTGGATTGAGGGCTGGCCTGCAAACCAAAGGGTGGCCGGTTCAATTCCCACTAAGGGCACATGCCTGGGTTGCAAGCCAGGTCCCCAGTGGGGGGTACACAAGAGGCAACCACACACTGATGTTTCTCTCTCTCTCTTTCTCCTTCCCTTCCCTTCTCTCTAAATGAATAAATAAAATCTTTAAAAAAATAAAATGCCAATAAACTTGGCTGAATTGTATTCATGCCCTAGTGTTCTGTGGAAGGTAGAGTTTGTGAGCAATGAAATTAGGTATTGGGTTAAGGAAATATCTAAATAAAGTGCTGATTGTGTGGTTGTGTGGCTTGGTTTCTCTTGAATGCTTGCAGTAAAATGTGAGAAGGGAGAAATGACTTAAAATGAAATGGTTAATCAAAAGAGAAACAGAATGTAAAAGTTTGGAAAATTCTCAGCCTATCCATATTGCAAAAAATGAGAAAACATGTTTTGAAGAGAACACTAAGAGTGTTGTCAAGTGACTCTTCAAAAAGGAAACTAGTGTGGGCGTGGACCATGGTCTTCATCGGCCATCACAGCAGAAAAACTGCAAATTTGAACTGAAGGGGCTGGGACTTGGATTGTGCAGGATGGGACCATAGAGCTACTCTTGAAGACAAAGAAAGGACCCCAAACGCTATTCAGAGATTATCAGCACTGCTTCCTAGGTTTCACTTTCGCGTGGCATTGCCTGGGTTTCATCAGGCCAGAATACTTCCACCCAAAGCTGTGGGGACATTGTTTCCCAAGGCCCTGGGGGTGGTGCTGTCAAAAACATGGAGACAGCCCTGGCTGGTGTAGCTCAGTGGATTGAGCGCGGGCTGGGAACCAGAGGGTCCCGGTTTGATTCCCCGTCAGGGCACATGCCTGGGTTGCGGGCCAGGTCCCCGTGAGGGCCATGTGAGAGGCAACCATACATTGCTGTTTCTCTCCCTCTCTGTCTCCCTCCCTTCCCCTCTCTCTAAAAATAATAAATAAAAATAAAATCTTAAAAAAAAAAAACATGGAGACAAATCCCTACCTGGTAGAGTTCTGGGGGAATGGCTCCTTCCACTTGGACTTTGAAGGATGGAGCCACCTGGAGCTGTGACCCAGGCAGAGGGCCTTAGCTAGGGCAATGTATAGTGGAGCACGGGATTGGAAACACCCGCAGGGTCCCAGACTGGTAGAGCCACCTGTGTGTGATTCCAGCCTAGAAGAGGCATGCAACTCCAATTTGTGAGTGCTGCCACATGGGCTACACTTAGCAAAGCAATGGGGCAGGGATGCCCCAGTGTGTCCAGAAGGTAGGCTCCCTGCCCCAGTGGGCCTGACTGGTAGAGCATCAAGTTCAAGATTATGCTTCTCAAAGCTTCAGATTTGTTGCTGTTTATCTTGTTGTGTTTTAAACTTGCTTGGGACCTGTTAGCCCTTTCTTTCCTATTTCTCCCTTTTGGAATGGGAGTGTTTACCCTCTGCCTGTTTCACCATTGTATTTTGGAAGCGGAGAACTTGTTTGATTTACAGGTTCACAGCTGGAGAGGAATTTGCCTCACAATGAATTGAACCTTGAGTCTCACTCATATCTGATTTAGGTGACAGTTAAATGAGACTTTAGATTTTTGAGTCAATGCTGGAACCGGTTAAAACTTTTGGGGCTGTTGGGATGGAATGAATGTATTTTGCATATGAGAGGGACGTGAATTTCGGGGGGTCTAGGGGCAGAATGCTAAGACAAATTTGAATGAATGGTAGTCAGGTTTAATATGTCCTCAGCGGGAATTCCTCTATCAAAAGATTGCTGTGAGTTCTGGAATCATTCATTATGCGAGCACCTGAACCTTGCCCTGTGGTTACTGTCTTCAGGTTTTCTTGAGCGTTTTCTGCATTGCAATACTTCCCTTTCCCATGGTGGCATCTAGGAAATCTAATGTGATCCTAATATTAGTGGGTTTTGCAGTCCAGTCTGCAGAGGTATAACCTATTACATGGAGAAACAGAGAAAAAGCAAGGAGAAAAGTTTCAATGCATGACTATTAGAAAATGGGACACTCAGGACAATGCCAAGAGTATGCGAGGGCAGATAATGACAGCTGGCTCTCCCTCATCAGTTTCACTTGTTCCTTGAAAGTCCTTTGTAATTATGTCTTGTTCCACAGGTCTTGGGCCAGCAGCCTACCTCAGGAAATCATCTTCTTCCAGTTAGTGTTTGTCCTAGGAATCTCGAGCTTTATTCCTCTACGGGTTGAGGTAGGTATTTCAAGTTATTTTCAGGATATTCTCGGTTTACATACACCTGTGATTTGGTCTGGATCTCAAGTATATCTGCTATATAGTGCTGCATAGGAAGCCACTCCCAAAGTTAGTGGCCTAAAATAAGAATGATTTATTATTTTCCATGAGTTAATCAAAAGAGAAACAGAATGTAAAAGTTTGGGGCGGGGAGGGTTCTTTGCTCTTCATGGTATTGGTTGGGGTCTCTCATGTGACTTCACTCGGAGCTTAGCCAAAGCTAGAACATCCAAGATGACTTCAGTCCCAAGTCTGGCATGGTGCTCGTTTTAGCTGGGTTGTATTATTCTCTTCCACATGGCATCTCATCCTCCAGGACCCCTCGAGCCAGGTCTCTTCTTTCCATGTACTGGCTTCCAAGAGGGCAAATATGGAAACTGTAAAGCCTCTTTTGGCTTAAGTGGGGAAGTCACCCAGTGTCACTTCTGCCACATTCTTTTAGTCAAAGCAAGTCACAGGGCCAGCCCTGGTCAACTGAAGGGGAAGTAGACTCTACCTCTTGTTGGGAGGAGGAGTGGCCAAGTTATATTGCAGAAAGACATGCAGAATGGGAATGATTGTAATGGCTATTTCGGAAATAGTCCACCCATCCAGTGAGAAGTGCTCTGTCAGTCCCCACATCTCAGAGAAAACCTAAGCAACAAGAAGAACTTGTTACACAGTTGGCACTGAGGTCTCTGATAGGGGAACATGTGGGTCTGTTACAGTGGCACTGACCTTTCCCAAGTCCTAGTGTCCATTTTGTCACCACTTGACACTGTCCTGCTGGGCCATTTGTTTCCAGGCACCTTGAACCTGACAATCTGTCCATTTTGTGTGTCACTAAAGCTATTAATAAACAAGGGGATTTTAACCTTGGAATATGATCTTTCAGAAGGTATTAGTTATTGTGCTGAGAGTGTTTGTGTTAGCTCTCACATGAAAAATAAGCATTTTAAAATTAATTTTCAGAAAAAATAGATAAAAAAGAAAATTCATCCTCAGAAGTTATGCAAGTATCAGAACATATTTTAACTTTTTTAATGGAAGTGAAATTCGTGTAATATAAAATTAACCTTCTTAAAGTGTACAGTCCAATTCAGTGGAGCTTAGTAAATTCACAGTGTTGTGCAGTTATCACAACCATCTAATGCCAGAACATTTTCATTATCCCAAACAGAAACCTGTACGTACCCATTAGCAGTCACTTGCCATTCCCTGCTTCCCCAGCTCCTGGCAAGCCTTTATCTGCTTTCTGTCCGTGGATTTGCTTGTTCTGGACATTTCATATAAACGGAATCATACAACATGTGACCTTTTGTGTCTGTGTTCTTTAACTTAGCATAATGTTTTTGAGATTCATCCACAATGTAGCTTGGGTCAGTGTTTCATTCCTTTTTACCAAAATATATTTAAATTAATGATATTTTAATAAGTCTGTAGGATAGCTTTTAAAATCTCATTGAGTTGTTTTTAATAACAGGCACATTCTGATCATGCCTCATTATTTCTGGTACCCCCCCCCTTATTCACATTCGCCTTGCAATGGATCACCCAAACCAGGTGAAGAGGCAAACCTTGGCATTACTGAGCAGCCATCTACCAAGGATGGTGGCATGGAGAAAGTCCTTGTCAGCATTGTTATTAATGTGAGCACTGATCTTGGAGAAGGCCAGTATCAAAGAGACTTGCAAGAGAAAACTGGTCAGTCGCTTGATAAAAGCACAGGTGCCCTATACCCAGAAATGCTCATGGCCTTGACAGTGTAACCAGAGTCACAATATTTGATAACAACCCACAGAAGAAAGTAATGTGATAACCAGTACGAATTTTAGCTCTTCCACTAAGGAAGAACCTTGGCTGTTTATTTTGTTTGCTTATTTCCTTATAATTGGCCTCAGTTGTAAAATAACAATGCTGAGCATGAGAGGCAGCAGAAAAGCATCTCCGTTGACAGGATTTTGAGCTTCCAGTTCCTACTGGATGAGCAAAACTTCTGCCCTCTGGGTAGAATACCTGGCTGAAAAGATATTGATTACTTAAAGACCCTTTTCTTCTGAGCACCCAGGTCTCTCTACTGTATTATACATAAGCTTTCAAAACATTTATTGACTTAATACACCTTCCTATGTACTATGCAAATTTACACTTATATACAATCACAGTAAAAGATAATCAGAGGGCAATATTACTTAAAGCTCTAAGACTTTTCCCTGGCTGGTGTGGTTCTGTTAGTTGGAGCATCTGCCGTGTAACTGAAAGGTTGCTGGTTTGATTCCTGGTCAGGACACATACCCAGGTTTCGGGCTCATTGCCCAGTTGGGGTGCATGCAGAAGGCAGCCAATCAGTGTTTCTCTCTCATATCAATGTCTCTTCTTTCTCTCTCTCTCCCTTCCCCTTCCCTCTCAAGTGAGAATAAAATATACCTTTAAACAAATTAGAGCTCTAAGACATTTAGTTCCTAAGGTTTTAAAATATAATTAAAACAATCAGGCAGAGCACAGAACAGTGTTATACTACAGTGATTATTCTTAATTTAATTTGAATGTTATGAGGGGCTATTGTGTTTATACACAGATAAGAATATACTCATATAAGTAAAAAGTAACTATGCACTTCTGCATTCTCTGTCTCTATGAATTGTAATTCCTTTGGAAATTGTCCAGATAGAGCTTACTTGCTAATTACCTCAATTTATTATTCATTCAAGTCTCAAAATCAATGGATTAGCAAATCTTAGAAATTATAGTAGGTTGACTTTGAAGAACAGTACAATCATAGTTGATGAATGAAAATTAATCACTTTATTTTATTTTTTAAAAGATTTTATTTATTTATTTTTAGACAGAGGGGAAGGGAGGGAGAAAGAGAGGGAGAGAAACGTCAATGTGTGGTTGCCTCTCACGTGGCCCCCACTGGGGACCTGGCCTGCAACCCAGGCATGTGCCCTGACTGGGAACCAAACCGGCGACCCTTTGATTTGCAGCCCATGCTCAATCCACTGAGCTACACCAACCAAGGCGAAAATTACTCACTTCCGGCCAAGATGGAGGCATAGGTAGACACAGTGTGCCTCCTCCCACAACCAAAAGGACAACAACAAATTTAAAAACAAAAAACAACTAGAACTGACAGAAAATCAAACTATATGGAAGTCTGACAACCAAGGAGTTAAAGAAGAAACATTCATCCAGATCAGTAGGAGGGGTGGAGAAGGGCAGCTGGGTGGAGAGGATGCATGGCAAGGTGGCAGCTGGCAGACCGGTCTAGGTGGCGGTTGGCGGAGCAGATGGCCCCACATTTGCGTGCAGATAAACCAGGAGGAACAACTGGGGAATGAGACAGACCTCACAACCCAAGGTTCCAGAGCGGGGAAATAAAGCCTCAAACCTCTGACTGAAAACACCTGCGGGTGTTGAAGCGGCGGCTGGAGAAATTCCCAGCCTCACAGGAGAGTTCATAGGAGAGACCCACAGGATCCAAGAATGTACACAAACCCACCCACCCAGGAATCAGCACCAGAAGGGCCCAATTTGCTGGTGGGTAGTGGGGAAAGTGACTGAAAACCAGCAGAGAGTGGAGCAAGCAGAACTGTTCCCTCTTGGACCCCTCCCCCACATACAGTGTCACAATGCAGGACGTGAGTTACCCCGCCCTGGTGAGCACCAGAGACTCCGCCCCTTACTAAGTAACAGGTGCGCCAAGACAGAAAAAGTGGCCCAAATGAAAGAACAGATCAAAGCTCCAGAAAAAATACAACTAAGCGACGAAGAGATAGGCAACCTATCATATGCACAGTTCAAACACTGGTTATCAGGATGCTCCAGGAACTCAATGGGTGCTTCAACAACATAAAAAAGACCCAGGCAGCAATGAATGTTGCATTATGTGAAATAAAGAAAAATCTACAGGGAACCAACAGTGATGGGAAGGAATCCAGGACTCAGATCAAGGTTTTGGAGCAGAAGGAAGAAATAAACATTCAACCAGAACAGAATGAAGAAACAAGAATTCAAAAAAAATGAGGAGAGGCTTAGGAACCTCCAGGACACTTTAAACATTCCAACATCCAAATCATAGGGGTGTCAGAAGGAGAAGAGGAAGAATGAGAAATTGAAAACTTATTTGAAAAAATAATGAAGGAGAACTTCCCCAAGCTGGCAAAGGAAATAGACTTCCAGGAAGTCCAGGATGCTCAGAGAATCCCAAAGAAGTTGGACCCAAGGAGGAACACACCAAGGCACATCATAATTACATTATCCAAGATGAAAGAGAAAGAGAGACTCTTAAAAACAGCCAGAGAAAAGGAGACAGTTACCTACAAAGGAGATCCCATTAGACTCTCAGCTGATTTCTCAAAAGAATCCTTGCAGGCAAGAAGGGATTGGAAAGAAGTATTTGAAGCCATGAAAGACAAGGACCTACATCCAAGATGACTCTATCCAGCAAAGCTATCATTTAGAATGGAAGGGCAGATAAAGTGCTTCCCAGATAAGGTCAAGTTAAAGGAGTTCATCATCACAAAGCCCTTATTATATGAAATGTTAAAGGGACTTATCTAAGAAAAAAAAGGTCAAAGATATGAACATTAAAAGGACAACAAACTCATAGCTATTAACAACCGAACCTAAAAAAAAACAAACCCCAAAACAAAAACAAAAACAAACTAAGCAAACAACTAGAACAGGAACAGAAACACAGAAATGGAGATCACATGGAGGGTTATCAGTGGGGGAATGACAGGAGGAGAGAGGGGGTAAAGGTAGAGAATAAGTAGCATAAATGGTAGCCACAAAATAGACAGGGGGAAGTTAAGAATAGTATAGGAAATGTAGAAGGCAAAATACTTATACGTACGACCCATGGACATGAACTAAAGGGGGGGAATGTAGGTGGGAGGGGGTGTGCAGGGTGGAGGGGAATAAAGGGAGGAAAATGGGGCAACTGTAATAGCATAATCAATAAAATATATTAAAAAAAGAAAATTACTCACTTTACAAAGTGGAGTAGATTTGTAGGACTACATAATTACTGTTACTGTTGGAAATTTAAAAGGGTCAATAAAAAAAAATAACGACATCAGTTATTTTAACTCAACTTAGTTCAACTCATGTGTTTACATTTACATAACTATAGACATTTTAATAAATAATGTGTCTGATCTATATCATGAGTTTAAAATTTTCCATTTGATCAAATTTCTTGTAAGAAATTAATAATAAACACATCTCAAATCTTGGAAAAACCCAAATGTACTCTTTGCACGATATTTTATACTGTGATAAAATTGGGAAGAAGAGTTATCTTTTAAATGAAAATTAAGAATTGAATTTATTCAAGGATGTACCCTGCATAGAAATATTGAAGGAACTTGGAGATTTAGATTATTTTCTTAGCTTTATTTTACCGAGTACAACTAAGGCCACAACTTGATAAGTGGGGTCCAAAAACTTTATTACAAAAAAATGAGGAGTTGTGTACATCATTTGGCAATGAATGCAAGGACCAGGGCCTTTGTAACACAAGGCTACCTAGTTCTCAGCTTACAGGGCTGTAGAATCCTGTGACTGGTGGGGACTTGAAGAGTGTTAGCGCTGGGCCCTTGGTCCATGGAGGCATGTGGGGCAGAGTGAATCTCAGGGCTCAGGGACTTCCTCTCTGCTTCTCCATTGCCATCGGGCTCACAGGTCACTTCCCCATTTGTCTCTCCTATGATGTTAAAACCCTTGAAATATTAATAAGAGTGTTTAATACAGAAGGAATTCCTGAAACTTCTTTATAACTGTTAATATTTGGCCTGATAGCAAATTGCCTTTCCTTGTTCCTTGTCCTGTAACTTAGCAAACAAGGACATCATGGCAATTAAAAAATTCCAATTTTTCATTTTCTCTAACCCAAAAACTTTTTTAGAGGGAGATGTATTAAGAGTGTATTAAGGAAACAGGACTACTCTTCAGACTTTTATTAATAGCTTAGTTGGTTTTATATGGTTATTTGAACATATTTTATTTTCACTTATTAGAACAGCAATTTTCAACCAGTGTGCCACAAGAGGCACACTGGTGTGCTGCCAAGAATTTTGAAAACATGTAATACCTGACTATTTAGTCAGGGGCACTGACCTCTTTTCCCTTAGATTGTCAAATAAAAAAAGAAATGACAACAGCCAACACAACAATAGCCATCTAGTGTGAATCAAAATTATACCTTTTTTCTGTCAGATTGCCAAAAATATATATTTTTTGGTGTGCTGCAGAATTTTAGTAATTAGCTTGTATGTCCTGTGATATGGGAAAAGTTGAAAATCACAGTATTAGAGTGTAATAACCAAAAAATCGATTATCTTATCGATTACTTTTCTCTTTTCATTTTTGAGCATTTAGAAATTACCTTGTGGTTTTCACAACATTGGAGAGAAAGCCGGGCCTTGAGTCTGCGCCTGCATATTTCTACAGCTTCTCAGAGTCCTTTGGACAGTGACTGAGGAGACAAACCATGCAGGAAACATTTAGGAAAAAAAAAAGAAATTACCTTGTGGGACTTCCGGCCAAGATGGAGGCATAGGTAGACACATTGTGCCTCCTTGCACAACCAAAAGAGGTACAACAACAATTTAAAAACAAAAACCAACCAGAACTGACAGAAAATTGAACTGTATGGAAGTCCAACAACCAAGGAGTTAAAGAAGACACATTCATCTAGACCGGTAGGTTGGGCAGAGCCAGGCAGAGAGGGCTCGTGGCAAGGCAGTTTGTGGAGCGGTAAGGGCAACGCTGCAGCTGGCTGTAGAGATCCACGGATGGCGGATCCGGTGAAACCCGTGGCTGGTGGATGGGGCAGTCCCGCGTTCGCATGCAGATAAACCAGGAAAAAAATCTGGGGAGCAAAACAGACCACACAGCCCAGGGCTCCACTGAGGGGAAATAAAGCCTCAAACCACTGATTGAAAACACCTGTGAGGGTTGAGGCGGCAGCAGGAGGAACACCCAGCCTCACTGGGGAGTTCATTGGAGAGATCCACAGGGACTTAGAACATACACAAGTCCACCCAACCAGGAATCAGCACAGAAGGGCCCAATTTGCTTGTGGGTAGCAGGGGAAGTGACTGAAAGCTGGCAGAGAGCAGAGCAAGCACCGTTGTTCCCTCTCAGACCCATTCCCCACAGACAGTGTCCCAGTGATGTAGGTTGCCCCCACCCTGGTGAACACCTAAGGCTCCGCCCCTTATAGTAGCAGGCGCACCGAGAGAAAAAAAAAGCCCAAATGAAAGAGCAGATCAAAACTCCAGAAAAAATACAACTAAGCCACGAAGAGATAGACAACCTATCAGATGCACAGTTCAAAACACTGGTAATCAGGGTGCTCACAGAACTGGTTGAATTTGGTCGCAGATCAGATGAGAAAATGAAGACTATGCTAAGTGAAATAAGGGGAAATGTACAGGGAACAAATAGTGATGGGAAGGAAACTGGGACTCAAATCAACAGTGTGGACCAGAAGGAAAAAATAAACATTCAACCAGAACAGAATGAAGAAACAAGAATTCAAAAAAAATGAGGAGAGGCTTAGGAACCTCCAGGACACTTTAAACATTCCAACATCCAAATCATAGGGGTGCCAGAAGGAGAAGAGGAAGAACAAGAAATTGAAAACTTATTTGAAAAAATAATGAAGGAGAACTTCCCCAATCTGGCAAAGGAAATAGACTTTCAGGAAGTCCAGGAAGCTCAGAGAGTCCCAAAGAAGTTGGACCCAAGGAGGAACACACCAAGGCACATCATAATTACATTATCCAAGATGAAAAATGAGAGAATCTTAGAAGCAGCAAGAGAAAAAGGGACAGTTACCTTCAAAGGAGTTCCCATAAGGCTATCAGCTGATCTCTCGAAAGAGACCTTACAGGAAAGAAGTATACCAAGTCATGAAAGGCAAGGACCTACATCCAAGATGACTCTATCCAGCAAAACTTTCATTTAGAATGTAAGGGCAGATAAAGTGCTTCTTGAATAAGGTCAAGTTCAAGGAGTTCATCATCACCCAGACTTTATTATATGAAGTGTTAAAGGGATTTATATAAGACATGGAGGGTTATCAACAAGGGAGTGGGAGGGAGAGAGAGGGGAAAAAGGTACAGAGAAAAAGTAGCATAAATGGTAGGTAGAAAACAGACAGGGGGAGGTTAGGAATAGTATAGGAAATGTAGAAGCCAAAGAACTTATGCATATGACCCATGAACAAGAACTAAAGGG